>QEOT01008436.1:510088-540556 GCA_003123785.1 Pterocarya stenoptera | reverse complement strand
TCATGTCCAACTCTATAATAACAGTTTTGAGTTTCAACTCGATGCAATTCTACACAAATTCAAATATCTTGACTCCAAACATTAGTGATAGCAATTTTTAAAATCAAGGATACACGTAAGATGAACATGCATTTGGCTATATCATTATAATATATAGTATTATCATTAATTGTGTTTTCAATAAGTTAAAAAAATAATCCACCTGGGTCCTGACAAAATGTTTTGTACGTGGCAATAACTAATTTATTAGTATTTTTTTCTTCGTATTATTTAAATAAGTTTTTTAATTTTTTTTAATTACCAGCATAAAATTGATCAATTTTCAGCATTTTTTTAAATGCCGCCAAAAGCTATATATTATTACCGGCATAACAATATAAATGCCGCTAAATTACTAATTTACCGGTGTAAAAGTTATCAATTGTAGGCGTTTTTTTAAAACAAACTAAACGCCGGAAAACTCAATAATTTACCGGCATAAAATTGAACAAGTGCCGGCATTTACCAAAACGCCGCCAAAGCTATATATCTATTACCGGCGTATAATAAATATATTTCCAGCATTTTTTAAAACGCCGCCAAATCAATATATTATTACCGGCGTAACAATATAAACGCCGGTAAATTCAAATATTTAGCGGCGTAAAAATTAAGCGCCGGCAATACGATTATTTTACCGGCGTATAAACAACTGTCGATAATATAAGCGCCGGTAATTCTTAATTTTTTTGTAGTGATCCCTTGTGAAGCTGCCTCACATAACGATGATGTAAGTAAAGTAACCAACTAATTAATCATTAGTACTAGTACTTGTTACCATCTGAAAGAATAAAAATATTTATAGTTCAAATCTAATTGCAAGCTTTCCTCTTGCATGCATACTTTCCTCCTGGTTGTAGTGAGTTGCATCGAAACTATCTGACTGGTACAATTCCATCCGAATGGACTTCTCTAAAGTTGGAACGTCTGTACGTACTGTATTTTATTGGGGTTTTAATATAACACATTACATTACATTAATCACTCACTTCTCAATTCACACAATATGTATACTACTGTAGTTAGCCACTAAATTAATGCTCATTCTTGTTGAATTAAAATAATTGGCTACAGGTCCATTGCTGTAAACAAGTTATCGGGAAGAATTCCGAGCTACCTGGGAAAAATTACCACTCTTAGACTTTTGTATGCTCTTTTATTTGGGAAAATGGCACAATTGACTGATTTCTTTTTTCTTTTCTTTTCTTTTTTTCCTGGCTTTCAATTTGACGAAGATCACTATATATATTTTCAGGAGCATAGAGAACAATCGGTTTTCTGGAACTGTTCCCCCTGAGATTGGGAAGTTGGTTAACTTGGAGACTCTGTCAGTAGTTTCACCTATCCTGTTGTTCGATGATTTAAGTATTAAAAAATTTCAAATAACACTAACTTGAGCTGGTCTGAACTTCCCATTTGGTGGCTGCAGTAGTCTCAGTTCTAACTTCCTCACTGGAGAGTTGCCAGTCAATCTAACTTATCTCACAAACTTAACTGATCTGTGAGTGCAGCCATTTGTATTCTGATACTAATTTTACATATTTTATTTTTGGAAAAATTCATGTTTCTATGTTACCCATTAATCTTGTTTCTGCCTTGACCAAATGCAGTAGGATTAGCAGTAACAACTTCACTGGAAGAATACCTGATTTTTTCAATAGTTGGAAAAATCTTCAGATGCTGTATGTATTTTCTTTTTCCAAATAATATCATTTAAATCATGTCTTCTAGTAGAATATTCTAATGAAATCTAACAAAAGAAAAATATGCTCTTATAAATTATAGACAGATCCAAGCTAGTGGTCTCGCGGGGCCTATTCCTCCAAGCATTTCTGTCTTGAGTAATTTAACTGAGCTGTAAGTTCTATAGTTTTAGAGTTCTTCAGTTGTAAAATCTATATGCATGATATCAGCTTCCTTTGTATTCAAATTAATAAGATTTATTGGTAAAGACAATAACAGTCGTGGATGATGCAATTTTGTGCAGAAGAATTAGTGACTTACCTGGTGAGGGTTCTAGATTTCCGGACTTAACAAGCATGACAAACATGGATAGATTGTAAGTCATCTTATACCATAAAATTTTAAGAACTGCTATAGCATTTACGCTTAGATGATGTTCTTCAACGTTGCAGGATGTTAAGGAGCTGCAATCTCTCGGGACAAATTCCGCCATACATATCAGAATCAATGCCAAAACTCCAAACTTTGTAGTTCTTCCGTCTCTGTTTTTGTCTCATTTCTATTTCTAATGAATGAAAAACCAAAGTGGAATGTGTGCATTATATATATATCACTCCCTGCGATCGCTCTAAAAACATGTCTGCAACAGCTTGAAATGAATGTCATAAAAGAATTTAGTGTCTTTCTTTCCATAAATTAGTTTTGGGTCGATAGACAACTCACGGTTCAATCATTATAATTTCAGAGCTTGGTCGAATTCTATCAAACATTTGTCGGGAGTACCAATCTCGTTCTGCTGGATTGACAGCAATATTGTCTATTTTCCTTTTTTTCTTTGGGAGGGGGTACTAGATATATATACGTACGTTTGCGCACTCATTTTAAAAAATTGAATAAATATAACATCTATATTAAAAAATTCATTTTTTAATAATAGACTCAACTTATTTTCAAAATGACTGCTGCTCGCATAACCCATGATTGTATGAGTGTTACTCTTACAATTTTGATCGGCAACCCACTTGTGCATGCCTTTCTAGCTTTATATTAATTCCAGAAATAGTACTTCTCCATCTTTTTTCCTTTCCTCATTAGCTGTACTTGAAGTTATATTCTCTCCCTACCTGGATAGTACTGTCTTTTTTTCTTTCTTCCGGATCATTAGTATTTGTCTTTTGTTTTTTAATAGTTTGATCTTTTAGAAATTAAGCTGCAGCTATGTAGGGTTGTATTTGTTTTTTGCTCGGCTCCTATCTGTAGTTGTCAATTTCTTCCCATTGTCATTGTATGCACAGCAGCCGCATCTGCCAGGAGATTATATGTATGAACATTAACGTGCATTTTTTTTAAGCTGTCGTCTCAGCAATATTGCCTTCATGATTGGAAAGAAAAATCCATTAACTAATTATTTATAGAACATCATCTTTTGGTCCGTATAAATCTCAACTGCTCCATTGACATTTTTCATGACGTATATAGTCTTTCATTCTTTTCCAGTACATATTTCTGATCGAGTGAAAAACGTTTTCCTGTATATATATTTTGTCTTAGTGATTCTTTTACATTTTTCTGTAGAAACCGCATTAATCTCTACGCAATTTTACTGTTCTTTTGTACAATGACAACTTTATCATTATATCCGGCCTGCAGAGATCTGAGCTTCAATAGATTGGAAGGAAATGTTCCAGAGTTTGATGATAGTGCAAGGTTGCAGCGCCTGTATGTGTTGATTCAAAACCCTAAATCTAGCTAGATTTCGGAGAAGTTTTAATAAATAATGAACAAGTACTCGGTCGAATTAAACATACAAAGGGACAAAGATAGGTGACATGATTTGGCTTTTTTGTTCCATGCCTTGTCAGAAAAGATGCAAGCTGAGATTTCACTATAACCAAACAGATCCTTATCTATCTATAACTATAGCTAGCCTAGCTTCCATCTATCTGTTCTAGGATGCAGTTCATCAAAGAAATATAAAATCATGTATATTAATTCAAGGGAGCATGAGGCATATATAGATCAGGCCTTTAATTTCTGTAGCTGTGATTCTGTAGAAACCGTACGTACGTAGGAATATACATATTAGGGAATTATTTTGGTTGTTGTACCTATATTTCATTTTGTGTTTATTTTCATCTAAAAGAATTTTTCCTCTGAATTTTCCTCCGTTGTTAATGATTATAAATCTCGATAATGTTTGTTGGTCCGAGCCTGAATTCATGATCATAATGAAATTTTCAAAAGGAACTGGCCTGAAAATTTTGTGAAGGTTTCGATGCTGATCGATTGGTTGTCTTTAATTAACCAGAGTACGTAAGATTATCTTGCTATTTGAACAGGTTTCTGACAAGGAACTTGCTCAGCGGGACTGTTCCGGACTGGATCAAACGAAGAGATCATCGCGAGTACATAAATTCATCTTAAATTCTACTTCAAATTTCTGTAACCTTATTAATTTTTTTCCTTTCTTCCTTAATTTTTGAATGTATGAAGAGTTATTAACATTAATAACTACGTACATCCATTTGCAGTAATCTAGATCTTTCTTACAATAACTTCTCAGAGAGTTCTATGCCACCATCTTGTCGAAACACACTGTGAGAAAAACTTCGCCATTTTTAATCTTAATTTCAGACTACGTGACTAGTACTGCATACTCTGTACTTATCTCTAAAGATTTCTAGGTTTTCAAATTAAGCTGACTAGTTAATTTCTTGTTTCATCAGAAATTTATTTGAAAGCTTCTCTGGACAGGACTCGTAAGCTTCTAAACTTGTTAACTTAATTACAATAATTAATTTGATTTTGATTTTGCCAACTTTTTCGCGTTTAACCCAAATATAGATCGGTTGGCGAGTGCCCGAAGAACCTTCCTTGTTCAAAAGGTAACTATACCTTACAATCAGATTTTAATAGTCCAATCACCAAGCTTTCCTCTTTAGAGTAATGCCAGGCCTAATAGTATAAGCACCATTATAAAAAGTTAGCGAGTCCCACAAAAAAAGAGTAGAATGTAATTCCTCTTTATATTAAAAGACTTGTACAAGACTTGCATGAACTAGCACTAATGATCATTTTAAAGTGAGATCGACCACAAAATAATTAGTGGGATTAGGCTTTACTTCTCTACTTTTTCTCATAGGTCCCACTTTTTATAAAAAGGTTTGCATGCAGCTTGTACCCCCTCTAATGATGTTTGGTTCTATATATCCCTAATTCCTAAATTAAATGGATGCTGTTTATGTGTAGACTGGAATTCAGTGCATATAAATTGCGGTGGAAACGAAGTCAGTATTGGAAACATTAAATACGAAGCAGATCTAGATCCATCAGGTGCGGCAAGATTTGATCGCACCAGAGAGAATTGGGGAATCAGTTCCACTGGAAATTTCTGGGATGCTAACAGTAGCTCCAATGATTACATAGCAAATAATGCGTCAGTACTCAGAATGAACAGCCATGCATTATACACAAAAGCACGCCTCTCTCCTCTTTCTCTCACATATTATGCGCGTTGCTTGGCAAATGGAAATTATACCATCACACTCCACTTGGCAGAGATAATAATAAGAGGAAACAGATCTTTTTACAGTCTTGGAAGACGTATATTTGATGTTTATATACAGGTAAGAAATTTAAATCAATATGTTTGTTTTGCTGGCATGCACACACATACGTACATACATTTATATATATATATATAAATATAGATATAGATATATATTTATATATAAACGTCCCAGATTTATCGAGTTTAATTAATTGTTTCAGGATAAACTGGAGTTGAAGGATTTTGATATCGAAAATACTACAGGAGGGGTCGACAAAGAATTAATTCACAAAGTTAAAGCAGTTCATGTGAGTAACAAAGTCTTACATATCCGCTTTCATTGGGCTGGCAAAGGGACAACAAATGCCCCAACAAGAGGAACATATGGTCCTCTCATATCGGCTATCTCTATAGAAAATGGTAATAATTCCCGAGGGTGTAATATTATATATACATATCTCATGACGACAATCTTAATTTTACTGTCCAACTTGCTCCTCGTTCTCTTCTAATTAGATTGATGACAAAAATAATGATTAATAAATAAATTCACAGTTGATAGAGTGGATCATCAGGTGGCTTATTTGTTCAATTCTGCAGATAATCCCCCTGATAATGGCAAAACCACAATATTCATTGTGACTGGAGCTTTACTGTTGGCGCTATTACTCATTTTAGGCATTCTTTGGTGGAAAGGCTGCATAGGAAGCAGGATATCAAGGGAAAAAGGTAATCAATACGAGCGCGTTTTATAGAAATTAGATAGGTTTTTTATTTATTTTTCCTTCTTCAACTATTGCAAATTTGCATGAATTGAGTTGAGACGTAATTGTACAGAGAATTTGCAAGGGCTCATGTATTCTTGCAATTCCTAGGTTTTTTTATTGAACATTTTTCCTCAGATTAAGGATTCATTTGGCAATACAACTGTTCTCAAGTATTCTTAGATATTTCCATCTCAAACATTACTCAAATACAAAACACTTTTTAATTTCAAAACTTCAACTTTTAATCTAATCACTTGGGCAATATTGTCTCCTTACCTATTCAAATTCAGGCTGAGAATTCAAAGAATCTCAATTCCTTTTAAGTACGTCCGGGCTTTTGAATCTGTGCACAATTGTGATTATTCCGCTCATTTATAAGGTAAAATTTTATCACTAGCGCCCTCACCTTTTTCGTTCCTTCCACAGATTTGAGAGGATTAGATCTGCATACAGGTTTTTTCACTTACAGGCAAATCAAAGCTGCCACAAACAACTTTGATGCTTCAAACAAGATTGGGGAAGGTGGTTTTGGATCTGTCTACAAGGTATTCAAAAACTTAATTCTTATCTGTCCATGATACATAGCTAAAGACATATCTCAGCACAGTATCACATGCCTACCTAAATATACATGTCTTTTTTTTTTTTTGCTTTTGAAATGCAGGGTATACTATTAGATGGTACCATAATCGCAGTTAAGAAACTTTCTTCAAAATCACGTCAAGGAAATCGTGAATTCGTGAATGAAATAGGCATGATATCAACTTTACAGCACCCGAATGTTGTTAGATTGTATGGAGGTTGTGTTGAAGGAAATCAACTATTCTTGGTATATGAATACATGGAAAACAATAGCCTGGCTCGTCCTTTGTTTGGTATGCTTAATTTTTTTTATTAGGTGTTTCATGTCGAATAGTTTTATGTTAAGAACCAAGTTGATCATAAATTACTCCCCCATTCGACTTTCTACAAAAAACAAATGCAGGTCCAGAGGAATACCAATTAAAATTGGACTGGCCTACACGGCAGAAAATATGCGTTGGCATTGCAAAAGGCCTGGCTTTCTTGCATGAGGAATCAACACTGAGAATTGTTCACAGAGACATTAAAGCTACAAATGTGCTATTGGATTCGAACCTTAGCCCAAAGATTTCTGACTTTGGTTTGGCCAAGCTCGATGAAGAGGAAAACACCCATATCAGCACCCGAGTTGCTGGAACCATGTAAGCTACATCTTTTCTTCTATCCTTCAATTTGGCGCATATTTTTCTTATATCCTTACTTTTCTATTTTTTCTCCCGAGTGATTCACAAGGAGATAATTAATCAGGAACAGATGTTGATCTTCATGCATTTAAAGTTTTTGCATATTGGAGATGTTCCTATTATATAGAACTCTAGGACTTAGTATTCGGTAGAAATTTTAATATGTTAGTTGTCTATATTTGCAACACAAGTTTGTCTGCATAGAAATTTATTGCAACAGGAATTATCATCCAGTATTCATAATTAATTGAGAGTGGTCTTGACATAAAACATATTCAAACAATCTTTTAAATTTCTTTTATGCTTGATGGGCGAGAGAGAGAGAGAGAGAGAGAGAGAGCTGTTTATTCAATCATTAATATGAATCCTACCCCAAAAGGTTGAAACGATGTACTTGAACGACCGGAAAAGGTAGTTATCTGCACTCCACCCAAAATAAATTTTTGTATCTCTCATGGAATGAATATTCCGCTCTATTCTTATTGCCTTATAACTATTTGCATAATTGTATGCCAAGTAGAAAAGATACATGATTCGGAGACTACGTTTCTGTAAATGTTGGATTTTGTTCAATATGGAAGATCATAACTATTTGCATAAACGTTTCTTATATAATACAAAATATTAATCATAATAATGCAATCTTTGTTACGCAGAGGATACATGGCACCAGAATATGCATTATGGGGCTTTTTAACATATAAAGCAGATGTCTACAGTTTTGGGGTTGTTGCATTGGAAATTGTTGCAGGGAAGAGCAACATGAAATTTGGACCAAATGAAAGTTATGTATGTCTTCTTGATTGGGTAAGATTTATCAGTAGTCTTTCCATGCACCAAAACTGGTCATCTTGATTGAAACAATATGTTATGTACGATTGGCAACTTCATAATTCTTTTCTATTGATTTGCCAATATTTCATTTCCATCATTTCATGTGTACATATTTCAGGCTCTTGTTCTGCAACAAAAGGGTAATCTAGTGGCGCTGGTGGATCCAAAGTTAGGCTCTGAGTTCAACGTGGAGGAAGCAATTAAAATGATCAAAATAGCTTTACTATGTACGAATCCATCTCCAGCTCTCAGACCCACAATGTCTGCAGCAGTAAGCATGCTCGAAGGCCAAACAGCTGTTAATGAAGTTATTATGGATCCAAGCGTATATGGAGATGAATATAAGTTTAAAGTTTTAAGAGAGCAGTTCAATCAGATCCCGCAAGAATCGATGGACTCAATTGGACCTGAGAGCCATATTCGTTTGTCAGATGCAATGTGGACAGGAACTTCTTCTACATCTGCCCAAGATCTTTATGATCCACGTAATCTTGATACTCAGTAATGGTAGCAAAATATTTCTCTCTGATCATGCAAAATACTTTTTGTAATAAATTAGTGACTCAATTTGCTTCAGCAATCCACAAAGCTAAGGAACATCTGTTTGTTTCATTATAATTGAAAATGAAAGATAAAAATATATAAAAATATATGAAGCTAGCTTTCTATGTGGTATCAAGAACATAATATATAATTTCTTTTTATTTTTTGGTTTGGTTTCTTTTTGGTTTTTGATGGGTAGGCTGTTTTTGGATTATATTGTTTATACGGTTTTCCTCCGTCATATGTGAGGCCTTTTTAATAAATATGGAGGTTCCGCCCTCCTTTATGAAAAATAACAATAATAATAATAATAATAATAATAATAATAATAATAATAATAATATATAATTTTGCTATTAAGAGAAGCTCTGGCCAATGATCACTTCTTTTACTTTTCTAGAGAGTATGACAAGGCTAATATCTTTATATGTATCATTTATTTTATTAACTACATATATATATATATATATAGTTAATGGAATATGGTGAAGAATATTTAAAGCA
Organism: Pterocarya stenoptera; assembly: GCA_003123785.1. Classification (NCBI taxonomy): domain Eukaryota; kingdom Viridiplantae; phylum Streptophyta; class Magnoliopsida; order Fagales; family Juglandaceae; genus Pterocarya; species Pterocarya stenoptera. Next base: position 531,371 of record QEOT01008436.1, on the reverse strand, counting down.
GAAGAGTGTTGGCACTGTAACACCCAGATCTAGCACCAATCTCAGGCCAAGGCGTGTTCTATAATTTTTTCATTTTCCAAAAGTTGGCATGTATGAGCCCACTTGAGATATTTTTTAACAAGTATTTTGTTTATAGGCGGATTATGATTTTTCCATTAGGTTTGATAATTAGGCTAAAATCTTTTATGGGCCGAAAAATCTACTGGACAAGTTGGATTATTGTTTTAAGAGATTGATTCGAGATCCAAAACACAAGAAAAAGCCGACTTATTAATTTTTAAGAACTACCAAAGGTGGGCCGAAAATTTTCAATTGAGCCAAAAGCCCATGCCCTGAGATCATGTAGACCCCATAGCATGGACGTCTCTCAAGCAGTTTCTCTCTCTCTCTCTCTCTATATATATATACATAGGTACAGTCTATTTTGTGCACAAAATTGTGGACGAAGCTGAAGTGGCAGATGTCAGTCTATTTAAAAATACGGAGAAAAAAAAGGAAGACGATGTCACCTGCAAGGCTGCATACCTCTTCCCACAAGGAACCCTTATACACTACAAAAAAGGGCAATTTGCCGGCATTTATACTAATGGCATTTATGTAAATGCCAGTAAAAATAGTGATTTGCCGACGTATTGTTTATGCGCTGATAATTAGTGGTGCATATGCCTATATGCCGGTACTTAAATATACATTTCCCGGAGTTTATATAAACGCCGGCAAAATAGTCTGATTTAGCGGCATTTATATTAGCGGCGGTTATAGATATGCCGGAGCAATGGTCTTTTATCGACATTTCATTTTCACGCCAATAATTAAATATATATTTGCCGACGTTTGCGTAAACGTCGGTAAAGTGTAGGATTACAAGCCAAATAGATTATGGTATGTGGTAACGGGACCAACCCATTTGTTAATTTTATACAATATCCAAGCCGTAAGCCCAAACACTTTGAAATGGACTCAAAAAGCCAAAGCCGTTGGCAGGGCCGGCTCTTCCATTAGGCCAGTTAGGTAATTGCCTAAGGCCCTTAATGGAAGAAGGCCCAAAAAAAAAATGAAATAGAATTTAAAAAAAAATACCCAATAAAAAACTTTAATTAACTCAATGAGAATGATAATATAAATAAAATCAAATAGATATTATGTCATTATTAGTTTTTAAAAGTATCACAGATAATAATTATTTTACCTATTCTCCTTCTAAAAATACACTTCTCTTTTGTCATTATTAGTTTAATATATAATTAATGTGAAAATTATAAATAGCAAAATCTAATTTTGCTATTTATAGAACCTTTTTCTTTTCAAATGTGTAAGTTATTTATAGAACTTTATTGACAATAATGATTATAATTGTGCCTACGAGTCTAAAGTACTTGTAAAATTAGATTTGATAAAATTCTCTCTAAATAAGAAATTTTCTAATAAAGATTAAGTCAGTTATTAGTTGAAAATGTGGTATAAAATCATAATCAATAATTTTACTTTACAAAACAATAGGAATTATTTTTAAATAAAAATCTAATATAAAAATAAAAATAAATTTATTTAAAAATTTTACTTAAAATAAATAAATAAATAAATAAAACCTAACTCAAAATTTTAGCCTTAGCCCTGGAGCCGCCAGACCTGGCCATTGGAACTATGATCGGACTCGTACATCTCCACGCCAAAGCCGTGGGAACCAAGGACCGGACTCATATGTCTCCATGTTCATGCATGCACCGTGCACGTACGTCTCTTCCCTTTTTTCTCTAGGGTTTTTATCTAGTCTTTTTTTTTCTTTCTCTATATATATTTACGTTACACACACACCGGCCTCCCGTAAATAACCTTCAACCTAAGAACCACCTGAGTTGCAGTGAGCCGCCAAGCACTGCCCAAGCCCCACTTCGAGCTAGCCACCCTCTACTTCGAACAGCGTGTGCACCACGGCCCCTGCCCAGCTGTAAAATAGAGTGTGCACCGCGGCGGCCTCTGCCCAGTTGCACCGCGGCCTGATCTGCCCAGGTCCAAACTCTGGCCTAGTTGCACTGCGGCCTCTGCCTAGGACCACTGTAGACCCACGCCACAGGCCCAGCACCGCCCAACACCACCCGGCCAGCACCACCCAACTCTCCTCTGTTTCCCTCACCAAAAACAGAGTGTGCATTCCACACCGTGAGACACAAACCAGCCACCCCACGCCGCCAGCCTCCTCCACGCCGTTGCCACCTGCACAGAGATCACCTCCGATCACCTTCACGCCACCCCCAAGCCGCAGTGTTCCTCTCGGTAAGCCACGGTCTCCTCTCCGTCTCTCTCTCTCTTTCTCCCACCACGTTTATCTCTCTCTCTCTCATCACTCTCTTTCTCTCTCATACCACAGTGCGCTGCAGCCCCGCCGCCGTCGAAATTCACCTGCTGCCAGTCGTGCTCCTTGTGGTAAGCCTGTGTTTCAAATAGAGAAGGGCAATGCTAGGGCGCGTATTTTTTGCCCGATTGGGCATTTTAATTTTTTATAATTTTTTTAGCTTAGTGTTTAAAAAAATTATTGTTTAATAATATTATGAATTTTTTTATTTTTTAAAAAATATTTTGAAGTGTTCAAAAAATGATGTGAAAAAAATAAATTTTAAGGAATTTTTAATTTTTTTTTTCACATCATTATTTTAGCACTTTAAAGAAATTCACAACATTATTAAACAATATTTTCTTAAATACTAAGTAAAAAAAAAACTATGTTCAAGAACATGTTTTATGGCACCAAGTTTCGTACCATGTTTTATGGGCCTTGTTTATTTTGATTGGGCTTGATGCTACGATCAGCTTATCATTTATGTGGACCTTTGTCATTATGATGCGCACACTTTTCCTAAGATGCAGTCATTCATTTGCAATAATTATCTTCGATACAAATAGTATATATTGTAGGTCTTCTAGTTAGATCAGTTGTAGTTAATAATTTTATCAATCTCAATTCACTTTCTTATTTCTTAACAGGTTCATCTTAATCATAATATAACTTTATTTCTTAGCTTCCCAATTACACTATCATTTGACTCAATATCAATATGGACAAGACCAATTGGATGACAATGTGTCGAAACACGAAAGAATATGTTGATGGTGTTAATGAGTTTTTAAAGTTTGCAAGTGACAACATGGGTATTGATGGGCTAATCTGTTGTCCATGTAAAAAGTGCTGCTTGTCTAAGTATTTCAAGGTCGATATGGTGCACGACCACTTGATTTACTATGGAATTTGTCAGGGTTACACAATTTGGCATGTTCATGGTGAGAAGGTAAATTCTATGCCTAATGTTGGTACTAATACCCCCATCAATGATGAGCAAAGCCAAGAAGGACCTAGTGAGATGCACACAATGCTGCAAGATGTTTTTCCTATGTTTGTACCTGGAGTGGTTGGAGGTGGGCTTGAAATGGGTGTGGAAGCTGAAGCGGTAGATGAAAATTCTCAAGGTCCCAATGAGGGTGTTCAAAAGTTTTATAATATGTTGAAAGATGCTGATGAGCCATTATATGAAGGGTGTACAAAACATAGTAGGTTTAGTGCTATTGTACGTTTGTGGAATATGAAATGTTTAGGCGGATGGAGTAACAAAAGCTTTGCAGAGCTTCTTGAATTTCTAAATGAGTTACTTCCATCGGGAGCATCGTTACCTAAGAATACATATGAGGCTAAAAAGTACATGAGTGACTTAGGGCTTGAATGCGTAAAAATTCCAGTATGTCCTAACAGTTGTATGTTGTTTTGGAAGAATAATGAAAATAGAGAAACGTGTATGTTTTGTCAAACTTCAAAATAGAAGCAAAATACTAATACGGATGGAAGGAATAAAAGAAGCCCAACAAAGGTTTTGCATTGGTTTCCTTTGAAGTCAAGATTGCAAAGATTTTTTATGTCATCGAAAACTGCTTCACACATGAAGTGGCATGCTGAAGGTCGAACAAATGATGGTGTATTACGACATCCGGCCGATGGGATAGCTTGGAAGACGTTTGACTCACAACACAGTGATTTTGCATCTGACCCACGCAATGTCAGACTTGGATTAGCTGTGGATGGATTTAATCATTTTGGTAACATGAGTATTTCTCACAGTACTTGGCTAGTTATGCTCATACCTTATAATTTGCCTCCTTGGATGTGCATGAAAAGATCGAATTTCATGTTATCATTGATAATTCCAGGCCCATCTTCGCCCTCTATGAAAATAGATTGTACCTCGAGCCCTTAATAGTAGAACTGAAGGAATTATGGGAGGTCGGATCACCAACCTACGATGCCTGTTCTAAAAGAATGTTTACGATGCGTGCAGCCTTAATGTGGACAATCAATGACTTTCCTGCATATGGTGATTTGTCTGGATGGAGTACGAAAGGTCGTTTTGCATGCCCTTGTTGTATGGATAATAGGTGGTCTAAGTGGTTAAAACATGGGAAAAATTTTCATATATGGACATAGAAGATTCTTACCGATGGATCATAGGTGGAGAAAGCAGGCTAGTGCATTTGATGGTACGAAAGAAATTAATCATCCGCCTGTTGTGCCAAATGGAGATGACATTATGAGATAATTAGAGAATGTTGAATATGTTGCTAACATGCAGAAAAGAAAAAGGACTAGTGAACACGATCTTGGCATGCAATCCATATGGAAGAAGCGCAGTATTTTCTTTGACTTACCATATTAGAAAGGAAATTTATTACGACATAATCTTGATGTAATGCAAATAGAAAAGAACGTTGTTGATAACATAATTGGCACATTGTTGAACATTGATAGGAAATCAAAAGATAATTTGCAGGCACGCCTTGACTTGAAAGAGATGGGTTTGCGACCAGAACTTCACCCTATTGCCAGAGCTTCTAACAAGACATATTTACCTCCAGCTTCTTTCACAATGAGTAGAGCAGAGAAAGATGATTTATTAAGGATTATTAAAAATGTAAAGATGTCAGATGGTTACGCCTAAAACATTTCACGTTGTGTTAAACTTCGAAAACGTACTATAAAGGGTATGAAGAGTCATGATGGTCATATACTAATGCAGCAACTGCTACCAATTGCATTGTGCAAGTCCATATCCAAGAAGGTTGCAGAATCATTAATAGAGTTGTCTGCATTCTTTAGGGGAATTTGTTCCAAGACATTGCGAGTAGAAGATTTAAACCGATTAGAGTCTAGAATACCCTACATACTGTGCCAATTGGAGATGATCTTTCCACCTGGATTCTTCACGATTATGGTGCATTTGACTGTGCATTTAGTTGTTGAATACAAGCTTGGTGGGCCAGTGCATTATCGATGGATGTATCCAGTAGAGAGGTATGTTATAATTAGTATATATAATATTAATGATTTGTACACAACTATGACACAGATGCATCGATATATCCTCTTCAATGTCGATGATTTTATTCCATTTCGCAAGTGAGTATTCTATTATTAAATTCTTAATATCTACTACTCAAATTATTTTTTAATTATCAAGGTGTAATTACAAGATTCATTTCTAATACCATGTAAGTATATAGGATCTATATGGAAATGCTAAGGAACATATTCAACCAAAATGAATTATCAGAACACAATGTACAAAAGAAGCATCGAGACAAATTTTGTGAATGGTTTCGAGACTATGTAAGTTCTACATTGCATCTACTACTACATCACACATACATATAACTCACAATACATTTAGTTCGTTATAGTCACTCTAATAGGTTTTGTTGTAAATAAATTCTCAGGTTGTGAGTATGGATGATACTCGAATAAATGAGTTAGGTCGAAAAATTGAATTACATTCTAAAGGGCTAGTACAGACAGTAAGAGAATTTAAGCGAATTGTTGTAAATGGCACCAAGTTTCGCACAAAAAATCCTGAAAATGGGAGGACAACTCAAAATAGTGGGGTCAGTGTATGTACAGAAGATGGATCTACTTGGTACGGCGTGCTAACACGCTTAATTGAGGTGCAATATTATGATGGATCTCGATACATACTATTTAAGTGTGACTGGGCAGATATGTCTCATGGTAGAGGTTACAAAGAGGATAACTTTGGTTTTAGTCTTGTGAATTTCTCGAGTCTAATACATACTGGGGAGCGGATTACTGATGATCCGTTCGTATTGTCGTCGCAAGTTTCTCAAGTATTTTATGTTGCAAATGAAAGAGAACCAAACTGGGTTGTTGTTGTCAAGACAAAACCAAGAGATACATATGACATCAGTCAAGAAGAAATGACAGATGATGAAGATGAATACATACTCAATGAGCGAAATAACCCCAATATTGATGATACTATCGATGTAGCCACTAATGATGTTGTTTGGGTTTGGAATGACATAGAAGGAATAACAGTCGATCTCACTTGATCATTACAAATGGAAATTCAAATCTTGTAGCATTAATACTAATGCATCCACTGGTATATTTTTTGTCACTAAGTTTGCATTTGCCGTATTGAATTGCAACAATGTTATTTTTTATTTTTTTGTATTTTTGATGCATTTTTTTAATCTCTCAAGCATTAATTTTTTGGACAGGTAGAATGACACCAAACAAGAAGACAAAGACTCTAAAATCACTCTTGAACAACAATTCATCCACAGCTTTACCACCATCATTAACACAATATTTTCCTCATCCTCCAGGAAAAGAGCAGGCATCTACATTAGCTCAACATGCATCACAACCCCCTAGATATACACTTGGAGTAAGGGGTTCAGGGCTCGTTGAGAGTGAGCAAGCATCAGTACCTACCATTGATGAGCAGGCCTCACAACCACCTGGATTAGCACATGGACAAGCTCGACAAACTACATTCACACAGAGTGCTGAACATACATCATCTTCCATTGAAGCCTCATCACAATCATCTGCACCCACACATGGAGGATGCCAGCCATCCACTTTCACACAAGAAGGGCTGCCACCATCCTCCTCTGCTCAAGAAGGGGGACACTCACATACAGAGGACATCAATGACTATATTGACCCTGAAAATCGCCATGTCACCACCATAGGTAAATTTAACTCTGTCAATCCTATTAATAATTTAAAAGAACTAACAATCTAGTATATAAATTCATATGCAGATATTAATGGCAACAAAAAGCAACGGATATTAAACTCCATCAATGATATATGGCACTTGCCTCAAGATGAATTAATTGAGATGGATCTCAATGCTATGTCTCATCCCATGAATTTAAAATCTTCAAAGGTGAGAGGGTTTGCTGGAAAATTGGTGAGGGATCGCCAATTGGCACCAATTAATTTCTCAGATTGGAGGTTGGTGCCTCAACATTTTAAGGATACAATGTGGGACATTATTAAGGTATTCAATTAAGATTATAACACTCTTAATTATAATCTATTTAGTGTTTGAAAATGACTTTACATGACACTAATATTGTTGACATTTGGTATTGAATGTAGTCTAAATTTATGGTTCCCAATGATAAGCTTGAGGGGTTTCACTCGTTTATAGAAACGGATATGGGGAAGAAATGGAAAGATTATAAGCACGAGTTGAAGAAGATGTTGCTTAAAGCAAATGATACCTCTGCTGCAACAGTTGTGGCAAGGGCAGATCCTAATAAGGTTAACTTGAGCCAATTGGCAGATTTAGCAACAACTTGGTTTGATGAAAAATGGAAGGTAACATTTAATATTTTCTTATAAGGTTTTGAAGTATGTTACGAGTATTAGGTTTTGAAATATGTTACAAGTAATACTCACAAAAATGATGTCACTAACATTTTCTTAATGTAGGCCAAATCTGAAAAAAAAATAAGGAATGTCGTGGAAAGCAAAAGGTGGTTCATAGTACGGGCTCCAAAAGCTATACTCGATATGCTAGTGAGTGGGTATGTAATTTTATGTCTTTAGTATTCGTTTGGTTTTGTTTTTTCATGTATTTTTTTATCTACTTTCCTATATATGTTTGAGCTCTTCAAGTAATTTGCAGGAAAAAAGGACCGGAGCCTTGCCAAGTCGAGCACAATTATTTGTAAATACCCACAAACGTAAGGATGGCACACATTTGAACAATGAAACGGAAAAACGAGTGGTATGCCTGATTTATGCATTTACTATTTATTTTTCATCTTATAAAGTACCTTAATAAGCATATTCGTGTATTCTCTTTATATTTTTCTGTAGACTAAAATGGAGGATCTCCTTACCCATGACCCCACCTCTAGACTAGGGGGTACTGGAGGGACCATGACTTGGGCTACTGATGATATTTATTCCAAGGTCATGGGCCCAGAATGTCATGGGCGAGTGCATGGTTTAGGTTTTGGGCAAACCACAAAAAAGCGGTGCAACACGCATTCAAGATCTACATCAACATCCAATGACATTAGCCAAATTGCCAAGATACAATCGGTGGTGGAGATGATGCAGAGGACCGCAATGAAGGTGAAGAAAACTGGGATGGTGGCGTTTACATAAACACCGGAAAATGCTATTCCTGACCCTTAGGTGCCGACGCTTGGGTTGCGTGGTAAATAAACGCCGGTAAAATAATTACCGGCGTTTATTGTCCAATTGCCGGCGTTTATGGGACTTCGGCAAACGACCCTTTTTTTGTAGTGTTAACACTTGCATCTCTGAAGCTCACATTCATGTCCTACCGTATCTTCGAGACTGCCAAAGTTTCCTGTCATGGCCACCGGTTTCCACCATAATTACTTCGATCACCCTTATCTTCTTCAACGGAGTTTGATCTAACGCCGTTAGCCTTGGCGCCTTCTTGAGCTATCACGACCGTTGCCATGACCGCAACCACATCTTCAGAGCTTTCCAACACCCTACCCGAGTCCTCGCCCAGCATAGGACTCTACAAGTTTTTTTTTGAAACAATCTCTACAAGCTATTACAGTATAGCTGAAAGAAACATTCCAAATATTCCACGACTCTACTAACGGAAAACTCTGCAAGCTTTTTTTGAAACACTGGAATTTCAAAATATTCCAAATATTAGACGATTTTAAGATAGATAGGTGTATGGTGAATTTGCTAATTTTTTATGGTGGGGATCTACTTGTCAATCTCAATAACTGATGCAGGGGGATCCGAGACAGATGATGCTGAGCTGTCAGATTGCACCTTGATGGCGCTGAGATACCATGAGTTGGCAGATCAGCGCAAAGGCAGGAATTGATTGTGATATATTCCTCATTGGGGCTGTTTTGAGTGTGTTTCAGTCTTTTGGCCATAACTTTGGCTACGGATGTCGGAATCGCACATAAGACCCCAATTCGGAAAGCTCCTTTCGACGCGCACGCTGTCCACATGGAGCACTGCTCTATGTGCCTTTTTTTCGACCTCAAATTCTGCTGTTTTTCCCTCCGAATCACTAGTTTTAGTTATTTTTTACTATTTATGGTAATTTTTCGCTTGTCAGTTAGGAAGTCGTTTTAAATCCAATTTGGGCCCGATTTTTTGCAGATTGCTTATTTTATTTTGAATTTCCATTTAGAGTGACTTCCGAGATTTTGCTATTTTTGGCAAAATTCGGATAAACACGATTTTTGGCTATAACAGTCCGGCTTGTGGACTGATTTCAAGATTTTGTTGGATTTTATAATATTCCGTTAAACCCTAGAGACTTTTCTCTCTGGTTTTGGGCAAATTTTCTCCTGTGAATCATCTGTTGGAACTAGCCTACAGGATAATCGCTATCCTGTCCGGCGTCAGTTGGCATCAGAGCTTCAACATCTTCCTGGGAAATTTCACTAGTTTCAATGGCTGGAGGTCGTGGTCGTGGTCGTCGTGGGCAGGTTCCGAATGAGGAAGCCCAACGTCGTGATCGCAGCGTTCAGGATGCGATGATTGAGGATTTGCAGAGGCAAGTCGCAGAATTAACCCAGCGCTTGGCGGCGCAAGATTTTGAGGATCGTGAGGCCTCTGATCACGATTCTAGTTCCAGTTTCGAAAACCCATATCACAATCGTGCTCTATTCCGGGAGCACCGTGGTCGGGAGGAGCGTCATGGAGACCTCGGTTTTCGGGTCGATCTCCCTTAGTTTTCTGGTACGTTACAGGCCGAGGGATTCGTGGATTGGATTAATGAAGTGGAGCATATTTTTTATTATAAGGAAGTCCCCGATCGTGTGAAAGTGAAATTGATCGCCATCAAACTCAAGGGCAGAGCATTTGCGTGGTGGGAGCAGTTGCGACTTTCACGAGACAGGCAGGGCAAGGCCAAGATCACTGATTGGGAGAAGATGAAGAAAAAGATGAAGGGTTATTTCCTTCCCTTCGGCTACACGCAAACCTTGTTTCAGCGACTTCATGCGTTGAGGCAAGGCGCGTGTTCAGTCGATGATTACACGGAGGAGTTTTACCAATTGGTCGCCTGGAACGATTTATCTGAGACGGAGGAGCAGATGGTGGAACGGTATTTGGGGGGTTTGCGCCAGCCCTTGCAAGATGTCCTCAGCCTTCATTCACTGTGGAATGTTTCGGAAGCCTACCAGCGTGCACTTGCTGTTGAAAAACAACAAAACAGGAGACCAGTGATCAGAAGCGATCACAACAGTCGGCCAGTTCGCCCTCAGGATTCCCGTCCTGTCCAGGAGCCACCGCAGGGTAATTCTAACCCTACTATTAGATGTTTTCGTTGTGGTGAACAAGGGCATAGGGCGACTAATTGCAGGAAGCCTGCTAATCAAAAGGGCAAAAATTTGTTGATTGAGAAAAACGCAATAGACGAGACTGAGGAGATTGGCGAGCCCGTGTATGACGATGATGAGACTGATGATGTGCTGTATGGAGATGGTCATGAGACTCTGGTCGTTCACAAGAGTCTACTGACTCCCAAGGGCGATTCAGGGGACGATTGGTTGAGAACCAATATTTTCCACACAACCTGCACAGTTGCAGATAAAGTCTGCAAAATGATCATTGACAGCGGCAGTTGTGAGAATGTAGTGTCTGAGGAGGTTGTCCAGAAATTGCAGTTGAAGACGGACCTTCATCCTAAGCCATACAAGTTGTCATGGCTAAATAAAGGCAGTGAGGTAACAGTTGATAGGCGATGCCTCGTGTCTTTTTCAATTGGTAGAAAATATTTTGATAATGCCTGGTGTGATGTTGTGTCTATGGATGCGTGTCATGTATTGTTGGGTCGACCTTGGCAGTATGATCGCAGTGTCATTCATGACGGACGGAAGAACACATATTCCCTTAACATCAAGGGAAAAAAGATTGTGTTGGCGCCCCGGCGGGAAGGACTCACTCCTACCCCGGTAACCAATAATACTAACCTGCTTTCTATGTCCAGGTTTTTAGATGAGATTGAGCCTGGAGGCGTGGTCTATGCTTTACTACCTTGCGAGAATAGCGCAGTAGACGTGGATACAGATTTACCAGTAGAGGTGCAGCGGCTGCTAGCAGAATTCTCTGACTTGATTCTAGAGGATCTTCCTCCTGGGCTACCGCCTATGAGGGATATTCAGCATCAAATTGACCTTGTTCCTGGGTCAAGTTTGCCAAATCGACCAGCATATCGCCTCAGTCCCAAGGAGGCTGAAGAGTTGCAGCGACAGGTGGAAGAGTTGTTGGAAAGGGGCTATATCCGAGAGAGTATGAGCCCATGTGCAGTCCCTGCCCTGCTAGTGCCAAAGAAAGATGGTTCTTGGCGTATGTGTGTTGACAGCCGAGCGATCAACAGAATTACAGTAAAGTACCGGTTTCCAATTCCCCGTTTAGATGATATGTTGGATCAGCTATCCGGTTCTAAGGTCTTCTCAAAAATTGACCTTAAAAGCGGATACCACCAGATCATAATAAGGCCTGGAGATGAGTGGAAGATGGCGTTTAAAACGCCACAAGGGTTGTATGAGTGGATGGTCATGCCTTTTGGGCTATCCAATGCGCCCAGTACGTTCATGAGATTTATGCATCAGGTCTTGCGGCCTTTTATGGGGAAATTCGTTGTAGTTTACTTCGATGATATCCTCATTTATAGTCCGACATGGGCTTCACACTTCGATCACCTCCGTGTTGTTTTTGAGATGCTGAAAATGGAGTGCCTGTTTGTCAATCAGAAGAAGTGTTCTTTCTTCACTACTTCTGTGACTTTTCTTGGTTTTGTTGTGTCTACTGATGGTGTTCATGCAAATCAGTCAAAGATAGATGCAGTCTTGGAGTGGCCCAGACCAAGGACCTTACATGACATCCGAAGTTTCCGTGGATTGGCATCTTTCTACCGCCGGTTCATTAGAAATTTCAGTACTCTGATTGCCCCTATCACAGAGTGCCTCAAGGGGCGTGATTTCCAGTGGTCTGAGGAGGCAGAGGCCAGTTTTCAACTGGTCAAGCAGAAGATGACCGAGGCACCAGTTTTGGCACTTCCTGATTTTGACAAAGTGTTCGAGGTAAATTGTGATGCATCTGGCGTTGGCATTGGTGGTGTTCTGAGTCAGGCAGGTCGTCCGGTTGCTTTTTTCAGTGAGAAGCTATCGGGATCAAAGAAAAATTATTCCACTTATGATCTGGAGTTTTATGCCATAGTTCAGTCCCTGAAGCATTGGCGTCACTACCTCGTACAGAAGGAGTTTATTCTGTTTACCGATCATGAGGCCCTGAAGTACATCAATGGCCAACACAAGCTGAGTAGACGTCATGCCAAGTGGGTGGCATACTTGCAAGAATTCACCTTTACGCTGAGGCACCAAGCAGGGAGTCTGAACCGCGTCGCAGATGCCCTGAGCCGTCGTACCTTACTCCTCACCACCATGAGTACCAAAGTTGCAGGCTTTGAGACATTCACAGATATGTATGCAGCTGATCCTTCCTTTGGAAGGATATTTCAGGAGGTAACTGAGGGTCACCGTCATGATTTTGTTTTGCATAATGGGTATCTGTTTCGTGGATTACAGTTGTGCATTCCAGATTGTTCATTGAGGCAGCAAATTATAAGTGAACTTCATAATGAGGGACACTTTGGCCGAGATAAGACCTTGGCCCTTATCTCTTCTGACTTTTATTGGCCCAAGTTGACTAGTGATGTGGCCCATTACGTGGACCGTTGTTATGTGTGCCAGCGGTCTAAGGGAGTTCTCACCAATGCGGGCTTGTACACTCCCTTACCTGTTCCTGAAGCTCCTTGGTTCGATGTCAGCATGGATTTTGTATTGGGCTTACCCCGCACCCAAAGGGCCTCGGATTCTATCTTTGTTGTGGTTGACAGGTTTTCCAAGATGGCCCATTTTGTAGCCTGCAGGAAGACTATGGATGCTGTCCGGATTGCCCATCTTTATTTCAGGGAGATTGTGCGTTTACATGGTGTTCCTCGATCCATCACTTCAGATCGTGATACCAAGTTCATCAGTCATTTCTGGAAGAGCCTGTGGGGGAAACTGGGAACGCAGTTGAATTTTAGTAGCGCCTACCACCCCCAGACGGATGGCCAAACCGAGGTGGTGAACCGAAGTTTGGGCAACCTTTTGAGGTGTTTGGCAGGAACGAAGCCGAAGCAGTGGGATTTGGCATTGCCTCAAGCAGAATTTGCCTACAACAGATCAAAAAACAGAACCACAGGTTTAAGCCCATTTGAGATTGTCTATGGTCAGAACCCATCCGGGGTGCTGGACTTAGCCCCTATTCCACGTATAGGACGTTTCAGTCCTAAAGCAGATGAGATGGCAGAGTATCTTCGGGGTATCCATGAGCAGGTGAAACAGACCATTCATGAGAGCAATACCAAGTACAAGACTCGGGTTGACAGTCATCGTCGTCAGGTACTTTTTGATGTTGGTGATTTTGTTTGGGCTGTATTAACTCGTGATCGTTTTCCTGTTGGCGAGTATAATAAGCTTAAGGATCGGAAGATTGGACCTTGTGAGGTCGTGCAGAAGATCAATGATAATGCTTACAGGTTGCGCCTTCCCAGTCACTTGAAGACTTCTGATGTCTTTAATGTGAAGCACCTAAGTCCTTGTTTTGTGGATTCTGATGACACTACTCTGAACTCGAGGATGAGTTCTTTCCAACCCGGGGTGACTGATGCAGGGGGATCCGAGACAGATGATGCTGAGCTGTCAGATTGCACCTTGATGGCGCTGAGATACCATGAGTTGGCAGATCAGCGCAAAGGCAGGAATTGATTGTGATATATTCCTCATTGGGGCTGTTTTGAGTGTGTTTCAGTCTTTTGGCCATAACTTTGGCTACGGGTGTCGGAATCGCACATAAGACCCCAATTCGGAAAGCTCGTTTCGACGCGCACGATGTCCACATCGAGCATGATTCCATGTGCCTTTTTTTCGACCTCAAATTCTGCTGTTTTTCCCTCCGAATCACTAGTTTTAGTTATTTTTTACTATTTATGGTAATTTTTCGCTTGTCAGTTAGGAAGTCGTTTTAAATCCGATTTGGGCCAGATTTTTTGCAGATTGCTTATTTTATTTTGAATTTCCATTTAGAGTGACTTCCGAGATTTTGCTATTTTTGGCAAAATTCGGATAAACACGATTTTTGGCTATAACAGTCCGGCTTGTGGACTGATTTCAGGATTTTGTTGGATTTTATAATATTCCGTTAAACCCTAGAGACTTTTCTCTCTGGTTTTGGACGAATTTTCTCCTGCGAATCATCTGTTGGAACTAGCCTACAGGATAATCGCTATCCTGTCCGGCGTCAATAACTTTTGTTGGTTTAGTTGTCAATCTCAAGAACTTTCGTTGGTTTCCTTGCTAATTGATGGTTTTGTTCATTGTTTCCTTGACTCAGTATTAGGATTTTGCTTAGTTTCGAATTAGTTTTGCAATCAGATAGGACACTGAGAACTTGATCGCACTTTCCACCATTTTTCTGCAAATGAACAGAGGTAGGACATAGCTTCGAAAAAGAAAACACCCAAAAGAAACGAAATAATATTCGAAGGATATTTTCCCTTCCATTTTGTTTCGTCTCCCGCTCGTCTCCAATACCCACGCTGCATGCCAAAACGTCCCATTTCATTTTCTCAGTGGCCAGGTAGATTCGTGCGCAAAAGGGTCTGCAAAGTCGACTGCGGATAGAGTTTTCCATATACATATATACATATATACATATATACATATATGCACTTCACACACAACACCTTAGGCACGTCTGATTCCATTGCATACACGTTTGTCCCGCTAGGGTTATCGATAAATACTATATATTTATAAGTTTTCACTTCATAGATCACGCCCAGTTCCCCATGCATGTTTCCTTCCACCTAGAATATTCACGGCTTCACGAAAAGTGCCAGACTCTACTTCATGCACTCTTCGATCACGTCCGTGTTCCACGGCTTGCCGATGCACGTCTCTCCTTCCTTCCCTCTCTAGGGTTTTTGTATTCAATCCCCTATATATATGCGCGTCACAACCATCCCTCATGCATGAAGAAACCCTAAGCTGCCTCTGCCCACTTTTCACGACCTCAGCCATCCAAACTCCTCAGAGCATCTACCCTCCATTGTGGACCCCGGCAACCACAACAACCGAGAGCCAAACGTGCCAGAAACCACCCAAGCTCCTCCATGAAACCGTTCCCAGCCACTGGGCACAACAGTCAAGCCCAGCCCTAGACGCATCTCGTTGTCATTCCGTGGCGTTGCTTCTTTAGAAACCAACTCCTGTGCGACCTCTCCATAACGGAAGCAACCTATGTTTGTCCACCGCACGTAAACACCTGCCCAGAAATCACTGCCGTAGCCCAGCCATGTGCCCACGTAGAGCCACCGCTGGCCAACACTGAAACAGAGAGCCTCTGTTTTTAGCCTCCGAAACAGAGTAGTCTCCATTGCACCTAGCTCACCCCGTTATGTGCACTAGCCACGGCATGGTGAAGCCCAGTGGCACCGACCAGACCTCCTCCAGTCATCTCGTACAGTGCTGAGTTGGTAAGCCACGCCAATCCTTCCCCATGCACTGCTCTCTCTACGTTGTTCTTGTTCCTCCCATAATCTCTCTCTCTCTCTCTCTCTCTCATCACTCACTCTCTTTCTCTCATGCTCAGCCATAGCTTGACGGCGTCTTCGCCGCACCACTCAGATAAGCCATTGCAAGCTGCTCTTGGTGAGTCAAAGACTGCTTAGCACGACCACTTTGCACTGGTAAGTTCTCTAGTGTTCAACAAAGAGGGTATTGTTACTTCTTATGATATTCCTGTAGTCTATACCTTTTGCAGTAAAGAGAAAAAGAAGAGATGCCATCGAGCCCTTATTGTGATACCCACTATTTTAGTCTATTTTAATTGAGTGATTATTTTCATTAATTTAAATATTAATTCTCTTATTTTAAATTTATCAGATTTCTAGTTGGTTTATTTTTATGATTTTTAAGTTGTAAAATTTATTTTGATATGCTTTCTTAATATTAATTATTGTTTTGCATTTAAAATGCTCTTTATTTTTAAATTAGTTTATTGTTAGATTTTATTATTTTATTTTTGCTTAGTCACTCACTACAACACATTTGGTTTTTAGTGACAGTTGAAAATTTGTGACAGTCCCTAAACCATCACTAAAAGGTGTTTTCTATGACGGTTTTTATCTGTGACGGTTTTTGAAAACCGTCACTAAAGACGGATGAGATTTTTTTTACGTTTCAACGAATGAGAAAATTACGTTCGAACGTCACACATACGTTCGGACATGCGGCTACGTACGTGCGAACGTGAAATTTTTTGGCACGAACGTTCGAACCTTAGTAATTAACTTCCGAACGTTACTTATAAATTTAAATTAAATATGTTCTAATTTTAAATTTATGTGGTTTTTATATTGCATAATTTGGATATAAGTCTAAAAAATTGACTTGTATACATTTATATATACACAATTTGTAAAATATAATTATATATTTATATATTTTTTAAATATTTATGTTTATATATATATAAACTTATGTTTATATATATAAATATAAATATGTATATATTTATATATACATATTTAAATATATTTATGTTTATGTATATTTGAAGTGTAGTGATTTAGTATTGAAGTTGAAAAATATAACATTAAAGAAGATTGAGAATTGTAATTAAAAAACCATAGATATATTAAACAATATTGTTCCTTACAAATATTAAAAATAAAATACATAAAATATGATAAAAGTACGTAAACAACACTCAGATAATATCGCCGACCGGGAAAGTCGTAGCGGCCCGTACCTCCTCAGTCAAGGTATCAACCTTGTCGTTGAGGATATGTACACGGTGTGACATCTCGGCGACAGACGCCTCTAGAGGCCCGAGCCGTTCATCGATCTTACGATCGATATGCGCAGTCAGCTGCGAGATTACTGCATCAACCCAAGCAGGCCGCACATCTCCCGCAGATGTACTGGTCGGCTGCTGACCACTACTCCCCACACTGGGCTGGGGCTGCGTCGGAGGAACTAGATCCGCTACAGGGGGTGGCCGACGTCCCCTCTCCTGTCCAATGCTACGTCGTTGAGTGGTCATGTCAAGGGTGCTCATCTGAACTTTGGCCAGCTCTAAAGGCTGGGTTGGCACTCCCCGAGCAAGTAGTAGCCGACTGAGCAGGACACCGTATGGGAGGTTGTCCGTGGAGACGATGCTCGCCTCGTAACGGATCCTGTCAAAGATGAGGAGGGGCAAATCTATGGCATCTCCATGTGCCACCCGTATAAAAAACTGTGCCCGAGTCCGACTAAATGTGGTCTTATGTGCCACAGGATCCACGTTTGTTGCAACTATAAGATGCAACATGCGGAAGAACGGTAGCAAATGATTTTGGTGGAAGGAGTTCGGCCTCTCAAGCTGCATGCGGTCTCTCCCGGTGAGGATGTAGAAATCCTCGTCTCGGTCGTCATCCATAGCCGAAGGGTCAGCACCCTCGACCTCTGACTGGTCTGCATCTCTGGCTGATGATGCATCAAGTGGGCCAGTAGATGATGCAGAAGTACCTACATCTGCCTCAGTCGATGTCTGAACTCCTCGACGAATCCCGAGGTGGTCGGCGATGACATCGGCTGAAAACTCAAATGTCACACCGCGTACAGTTACGGTGTGAGAGGATGCGTTCTGAGGCATGGAGCACATCTCCATGTATAACTCCTGAACCATAGAGGGATATGCCGAGCCCCTCAGTGTGCAGATATTTCCCCAGCCTCTACAGAGGGAGACATCTCTCAGGTTGGTATGCTCCCAGCTGAGCTCATCGAACTCGTTGATCAGGGCCTCTCGCTCAACCATAACAGTACGAGACCCGATCCGAGCACTGTCTTGAGTGGCTCCTTCCCTCCCTCATTTCCTGGAATGCAAAGGATGAGCCATCTCCTGAAAATAGAAAATAAAACAAAATTAATTGTACTATTGATGCATATTTGTCTTAATATTAAACTGAGTTGCATTAACGTTTGAACATAGAAAATATACGTCCGAACGTTACGATGAAACTGTCGGACGTTTAGTAATATCGTTCGAACGTAAAGATATAACGTTCGGACGTTTAACTAAACTTCCAAACATAGGACGTATCATAAATTTAATTGCTATACGTTCGAATGTTAAAAATATACGTTCGGACGCAAAATTGTTAAAAATATTAACAAAATTAAAAAAACTTACGTCCGAACGTTCAATTATACTATCGAACGTAAATATAGTAACGTCTGGACGTATAAAATATACGTCCAGACATGGAAGGCCAACCGTTAGGAACTTGAAATGGCATACGTTCGAACGTATTGGCGTAACGTTCAAACGTTACGAGACGGAATGGCTGAGTCAACTCAGCCATTATCGAAAGCTCCAAATCCTATTTCTACCATAGAAATGAAGTATACACTTCAAGGAACATTTCTACGGTGACCTTTTGACCAATGGTAACCCCGTGGTGGCCGAAAAATCGAGTTGAAAGTCCGACCATCATGGGTTTCGGTTTTAATACAAATCGATCGAAATCGATGAATAAAATATACACTTTTAGATAAAATAGAGATGCTTACCTTTTAGTGACGGTTGTGGCGGAGTTTGACGGCGGCGGCGACGGAGGAGTGGCGGTGTCGAAACGGAGGAAAACAGAGAAATGAGTTTCGGGAGTTCGGTTTTGGATTTATATACAGTTAACGTTCGAACGTTTTATTTATTGACGTTTGAACGTTTTATTTATTAATGTTCCAATGTTTCATAAACGTTGGAACGTCAATAAATATAATGTTCCATATATATTTTCTAATAACGTTTCATTTTAGTATAAATCTAATTTTAAACTTTTATTAATGATCTTTGTTTAATGATATAACTATATTGTAAGTATAATATATTATATAACTATAATATATTCTAACTATAATATAGTCTATAACTATAATTGGACAATAGTAACTATATGAATGTTTTAGACTATATAGTAACTATTTATATGTTGTAAATAGACTATATAGTAACTATAATATATTATATAACTATAATATATAATAGTAACTATTTATATGTTCTAAATAGACTATATAGTAACTATAATATATTATATAACTATAATATATAATAGTCACTATTTATATGTTGTAAATAGACTATATAGTAACTATAAGATATTATATAACTATAATATATAATAGTAACTATTTATATGTTCTAAATAGACTATATAGTAACTATAATATATTATATAACTATAATATATAATAGTAACTATTTATATGTTCTAAATAGACTATATAGTAACTATATTATATTATATGACATTAATATATAATAGTAACTATTTATATGTTCTAAATAGACTATATAGTAACTATAAGATATTATTTTGGTAACTATTTTGTTTTGTGGTTGTTTTGTTTTAAGCGCCATCACTGATTGTTTAGTGGTTGTTGCATTGTTTTATTTTTGGGTTTTGTTTATTTGTTTTTGGACTGGTTTTGTTTTAAGCATTAATAAATAGGAATAAGCTATATTTACAGAGTGCGATTCTCTCAAACACTAAGTTTTGGAATGTTGTGAGAGAGTTTCTAGAAGTTGTCCGAAGTTCGTCATAAAGAAAGACTCAAACGGGGTGCTAGAGAGCAGATGGATAACACTAAGTATGGGTAGGATTTATATGAAATGAAGTCTATTTCCATTAAAAAAAAAAAAACTTAATTTTCTGAATTTTTAACGTTCTAACATTAATTTGTTACGTTCGAATGTTCCAAATTTTTTGGTGGGAAATTTCCCGCTCAATTGTATCGTTCGGACGTTATTACATATACGTTCGAACGTTAATAAATTGTTGGCGGGAATTTTCCCGCTCGATTATCGTTTTATGTGGTGAGTTTTTTCGTTCGAACGATTCATTTAAACGTTCGAACGAAAATAGTGAAAATCTAACCGGAAGGAAGTAACGTTCGAACGTTTAAATGAAATGTTCGAACGTTAATTGAAATGAAATGTTTTTGGCACGAAGTTACGCACGGGAGGGAAGCAGAAATCATTTCTGCTTTCCCCGTGCGCGAAATAGAGAGGAGCGAGGGTTGAGAGAGGCCGGCTTGAGTGAGATAGAGGGTTAGAGTGAGAGTGAGAGGTCGATTGAGAGAGAGTAGAGTGAGAGAGGGATAGAGTGAGAGAGGGTGATTATTGAGGGTGAAGAGTTTGGAAGTATTTTGGTAAGGAAAAATTATTTCTCTTTTATTTTTTGTTTTTATAAATATGTATATGTCTCTAACAAGTTAGTATTGTTTTTTTTTTTGAAGGATTTGTTATTTTGGCAACTTCAAAACTTATATTTTGTAAGAGGATATTAAAAAGTGTTAGGTATGTTTCTAAACTTTTGTTATATATGTTTATGAATTTTGTGAGGTGAATATTGTGAAATTGTGTTAATAGTGTGAAAATATTATCTTATAGATTAGAAATATTATTGTTTATGAATTTTTGTGAATATATTGTGAGTTTATGGTGTTTGTTGATGAATTAATCTTTATAATATATTGTTGTTGGAATATTGTGAGGTTTAGCTAATTTTGTTGTGATTATTGTTTATTAAGTACAATATTGCATGTTTATGAATATTGTTGTATCTTGAATTTTAAATGTTGTGATTAAGGTATATGAATTGGACTTGTGGTAATATTGTGAAAATATTATGATATAGATTAGAGATATCATATATTATTGTATATGAATTTTGTGAAAATTTTTTGTGCTCAAGGTGTTTATTGATGAATTAATATGTATAATATATTGTTGTGAGAATATTGTGAGGTTTAGATACTTAGAGGGATATGGATATATATGAGATGCATGTGATTATATGTTTATTAAGTA
>QEOT01008436.1:487705-508666 GCA_003123785.1 Pterocarya stenoptera | reverse complement strand
CAACTGGTACATGTTAGAGTGAACAATTTTGGCAAAGGCCGGGGTAAGAATAAGAGAAAAAGAGGCGAAGCAGAATTGAATTGGACAAAGCGTAGTATTTTTTTTGATTTGCCATATTGGTCATCCTGCATGTTGCGACATAGTTTGGATGTAATGCACATAGAGAAGAATATATGTGATAATATACTGGGTACATTGATGAGCATTAATAAAAAGACAAAGGACACGATCAAGACAAGGAAAGATCTTGAGAGAATGGAAATTAAACATAATCTACATTTGCGAGTGGACGGCAATAGGGTGATCATGCCGCATGCATGTTTTACGATTACCAGGGAGGAGAGGACGGATTTCTGCAAATGGTTGCAAGGTGTGAAGTTGCCAGATGGTTATGCCTCAAATATCGGTAGATGCGTGAGTCCTGTTGACTAGAAAATTAGTGGATTGAAAAGTCATGACAGCCACGTTCTTTTGCAGAAGTTATTACCCGTGGGAATTCGTGGGAAGCTGACATCTAATGTATGTGTCGCCATTACTGAACTATGTATGTTTTTTAAAGATTTGTGTGCTCGAGTAGTAAATCGAGATATGTTAGAAGATGGAAGAAGATATTGCTACCATACTCTGTAAATTTGAGCAGATTTTTTCGCCATCATTTTTTGATGTCATGGTCCATTTAGCAATACACTTACCCCGGGAGGCATTATTGGGTGGTCCGGTGCAGTTCCGTTGGATGTATCCAGTTGAAAGATATTTGGGTCGTTTAAAGCGCACTGTTGGGAATAAAGCTAGAGCCGAGGGTTCAATAGCAGAGGCCTATATACACGATGAATGGTTAACGTTTTGCTCTCTATATCTTCGTGGTGTTGAGACACGATTTAATCGTCAAGAGCGAAATGCTGATCTTGAGGCTCCGCCTCCTCGTGAGCTATCAGTGTTTTCCCAGAATGTACGACCCTTGGGTGCACAAACGGGTTACGATTTAATTGATAGAGAGTTGGCTAAAGTTCGTTGGTACGTGTTAAATAATTGCCGAGAGATTGATTGCTATCTCAGGTATGTTGTTGCATGCTTTGAGAAATTATAGTCAAATGTCGTTTAATTATAACTTTTGTGCTCAAAATATTATTTTCTTTTGCACATATATACAGTGATCACATGGATAAACTTAGGATGGAATGCGTAGAGAATATAGAGGCAAGACACGAGGAAGAATTTCCCGGATGGTTTGAACAACGTGTATGAACTAAAACTACATTGTGATTATTTGATTTATAATGTTTTAATTCTGGGTTACTTTTAATACGTATATATTATTGAAATTGATAGATTTTGGAACAACGTGCTCATGATCCCGGATCAGTTTCTTCTGAATTGTATGCATTGGCCCGTGGTCCCTCTAATAGAGCACTTCAATACACTGCATGCACGGTTCGAGGTTATAGATTCTATACTCTGGACCATGAACGTAATAGAAAGACTCAAAACTGTGGTGTGTTGGTCAAGGGAAGTCATGGAACAGACGATATTGACTATTATGGTGTCATACTTGATATTATCGGATTGAAATATCTGGGTGGGTCTGTAACATATGTCTTTAAGTGTGATTGGTGGGACTTAGGCGGTGGTCGGATGTCGATACATAGGGATAATAACTTTATGAGTGTTAATACGGCATCTAAATGGTACGAAGATGATCCATTCGTATTGGCTTGTCAAGCTACCCAAGTCTATTACTTGATTGATCCAATGAAAAGTGTTGATGAAGATAGCGGAGAGATAACTTGGCGAGTAGTACAGAAATTCGTTCCTCGAAATATTTATGAAGCAGGAACGAGTGCGGATTACGAGAATAGTAGAGATGAAGATGACACTCCGATAGTAGAGGCCTACCAAGAAGATGGAGAGGGTATTAACTTGTTTGTTGACCTCGGTGCACTCGAGTTGCTCCCCTTGTGTAGAGATGACGTCTCACCCGTCCTTCTTGACCCGTCCGTATTAAATGATCATTCAATTCAAGTTAGTGAAGAAGAAGAAGGAGAAGAGTCAGAAGAAGAAGATGAAGCAGAATCCGGGGAGGAAGTGGATAAGGAGGACGAAGAAGAGGTTGATGACGACGACGAAGATGCTATTGAGGGAGATTCTGAAACAAGCATGGAAAATACATCCGAAGATGAAGAATAAAAGTATTAAATATTCTATTCATATATGTAACTATAAAATATTTAACTTTTCAATAATTTTTTCTAATTAATTTTCTTTATCATATTAATCATGCCTCAAGGATGCCGCCAAAACGACAACGAAGAAATTTACCCCCTCCGCCTAGTCCAAGTCCCGAACCTATTGAGGACTCCCCACCCGAGTGTTTCCCTCCTGAAGATCAAGTGCAGATACAAGAGAACGACAATCAGTCGACACCTACCAGTAAGAAAATAACAACATAGTTAATTATATATCAATACTTTTATCTCAATAATTATATAGATAATATTATATTATATCTAATAGTTGATGCATCCGCTCGTCGCGGTCGTGGTTATACACGTGGCATTTCTCTTGAGAAATGCCGAAGGCATGGAAAGCTCAAGGTCAACATTCCTGATAATTCCACTGGAGGCGTGGATGATAGTGCAGCAGCGCTTTCCTCATATATTGGTACAGTTGTCCGAGCTTATGCTCCATTTTATGTGCGATCATGGCGAGATGTTTCGCTTGAGATTAAGGAGCACATTCGGAGCCGTGTGTTGGTGAGTTTACGTTGAGAGTACATTTGTTGTATACTAGATTAGTTTGAGATGATATTTTTGACGTAATTCGTTTATTAGGATGAATTCGAACTCGACTTTGGCCGTAGCGAGGATTTGAGAACTGTGAATGGGTTGATGGCTACAGTATTCCGACGTCACAAAGGACGATGTCATGACCACTTCAAGAAGTTTGAGACGGTTGAAGAGGCTGCGCAATCCCCTTTCCAGCAGATGAAGTTAGACAATTGGAGAAAGTGTTGTGATCTTTTCGCAACTTCAGATTATCAGGTATTCTAGATTAATAATATCTAATGATTATTTACATATATATTTGGGCTATATATTTTATGTATATATATATCAATTAACATTCTTAATTAATTTTGTAGCATTTAAGTTCTACGGATGCTAATAATAGATCCGCTTTGACTGTCCACCATCGTGCTGGTTCAAGATCATTCCACCGTCTTGCTGAGAAAATGGTAATTAATAATATTAGAGAATATATTTATTTATTTAACTATTTTTATTTAAGTACCAATATTATCTTTTTAAAATTGCTAATGTGGCTTTGCTAGAAACGTGATGATCCAGAAAACTTTTCCCTCTTTCATGTCTATGCTGCTGCTCACACTAATGAGAGTAGTGAGTGGATGGATCCTGTCGCTGCAGATAATTATGTAAGCATTGTTATTTTTGTTAAATAAATTATGCAACATGTGAAAAATTTATTTTTTATTTTTTATTTCTTTTAATACATTACTTATTGTGTGTTTTCTTTGACATGGCAGGAAAAAATGATGGAGATACAGTCAGTTTCTGGGGAATCCTCTTCGAGTGACATAGACATATTCACGCAAGTGCTCGAGCCCAACTCTAGTATGACAAGAGGTTTGGGACGATCTTTCAAGCATTCTGGTTCATCCTCCTCATCCTCTTCGACTTCACAAATTAATAATCTTACCAAAGATTTGGAAGCCGCACGACGCGAGAATGAGTATATGAGGTCGAGGCAGCAAGAGTTGGAGTCCTTCTTAGAGCGACAATCTCATTTAGAGATGCGTTTGCAGGACCAACAGAGAGACCAGGAAGAAAGAATGCGCAATGAAGTCTAACAGCAAGTGCAACGGGAGATGATGGTGCAATGGAGCGTGTTATGTCATTGCAACAGAAGCGGGGTGGGCGAGGAAAGAAGAAATGAATTCTCTCACTTTAATTCGTGTATATAACTTTTACTATCTAATTTTAGAACTTTTTAAGACATTGTTAGTTGTAGAATATTTATGCTGTGTAATATGATACAATTAGTATGTTTCTTAATTTCTTAATTTTATGAAATTAGTGTATTTCTGATTTGTACGTTCGAATGTAAAAAAAAACGTTCCAACAAGATTTCACGTTCGAACGTAATTACGCGATTTGACGATTAACGTTCGATGAAACCTCCGAACGTACCATGTTCGTTCGAACACTTCTTCTTAAACATTCGAACACACGTCCGAACGTTATCCTCGATACGTTCGGATGGTGTTCCCATATCATTCGAACAAAAATGCGAACGTTTAATGCGTTCGAACGTATAAATGTCCGAACGCAAATATTATACGTTCGAACTATAATCAATCAACGAACGTCAACTTATTACATTCGAACGTAAATTGCTCGGGTTGGCGTTCAAACGTAAAAATGTACATCCGAACGTTACGTTCTGTGACAGTTTTTAACCCGTCACAAAAAATTATAACGTTCGAACGTTACTCCGAACGGAACAACTCCAACCGTCTGTACATTCCTCTCTCATTGCCAAAAACCTCTCTCGCCCAGATCCTCTCTCAAAAACCTCTCTCGCCCGATCATCGTTGGGGGGTGAGGGGAAGCTTTGGCTTCCTCTTCCCCTTCCCTCTCCTCCCTCTCTACCGTCGTCTATGACGGTTTCTTAGTGTTTTTTCGTTGTTTTGCAGGTTCGGCCGAATAATAGGGACGGAGTCGATCCGAGCCCCGCCGGTGGAGTTTTTCCTACACGCGTACCACCGGAGGATCCCTTGCCCGCCGATCTAGCAGCCGTCCGCTTTGGGCGCCATTTGGAGCGGCGCGTCGCTCCCAGGCGCGAATTATAGAGAACGCGTGGCATACGCGAGCCACCGCATATCACACCGCGTTGGAGCCGTGTGCGGCAGCTCAGGGCCCAGTACACCGGCACTGCGTCGACCGGCCGTTTGTCTCCTTCCCAGAGTGGCGCGTGACTTTCACGCGCCACCACCGATCCTATTTTGTGGTTGTTTTCGATTCTGTTTTGCTTTGTTTGGTGGCTGTTTGTAGTGTTTGTTTGGTTGGGTAATTGTTGTAGGAAGTGTAATTCCGACTCTATGTCGGTTTGTTTTTATGTTGGAGTTTTTTGGTTTTGTTGGTTTTTGTTAGAGTATATGGTGAAATAGGCTATTGGACTTATGTCCATAGCTCTTGTTGGCTAATTCTCCTCTGTTAGAGGATGGAGTTTGGTGGTTACTTCTCTTCCTTTGGAAGATGGAGTTTGGCTGTTGGTTGGAGGATGGAGCGGATACTCTCTTTGAGAGTTTCTGGTTTAGACAATGCCATCGCACATATTTGCGTACGGGAAGCTTTGATCAGAATTTGGTTTGACTTGTAATCTTGAGTCACAGATGTAACTCCTTATGGAATGAATGAATGAGGTCTATTTCCTATCAAAAAAAAAAAAAATACTTTTAGTGATGGTTTAACAGTAAAGTGTCACTAAATGTATTCTGTGACGCACATTAGGTGACGGTCGTGGTGACAGTTTCAAACTGTCACCAAATATCTTTAGTGACGTTTCTTTGATTTTTGGTGACGGTTTTCTCTGTCACAAAAGGCAAATTATGTTGTAGTGACTACATTTAAATTAAGTTATTTAAATTTGTCGTTTTAAATCCTGTTCGTTGGATCAGTTTCGAGACCCCGAGTTGAAAGACTGGATCTCATTTCTTTTCCGTCCTTTTCCTTTTTATTTTTTTTCTTTTTCCCTTTTCTCTTTTTTCTTTTCTTCTTTCTTTTTCTCCTCTCGTGCTTTTCCTCCTGCCCCCCATCTGTTTTCTTCATCCACCCATAGCGCTGTTGTGTGCTATTCGTGAGCGCCACTCCCCTCTCATTCTCCCCCTTTGGCCAGCGACCAACCCCCTTCATTTTCAACTCCTCCCTCACTGTTGTTAACCTCCATGCTCGGCTTCAAGCCACGCAGTCTTTGAGTTCCAGCGCCGCAGTCGCGCCGCCGTTGGCCACTATCTTTTCACTACTGCACCAGTAGCCTCCCAGCTACCTAACCCACCCTTCCTCAACCCCGATCCGCCACCCTTGAAGCCCCTCCATCTCCATTTTCGATTTGAGTATTTTAGCCTCCAACAGCTGCCCAGGCCGCCACCACGGCCAACCGCCACCACCAGTAACTTCATCAACACTCATAAGCCCTTCCCTAGCCATCCCAAGTCCTCGTTTTCTCCCGTTCAAAAGTTGGGTTTTTGAAACCCACGGCCATAGTGCAATTTGCACTATTGCGTGGCTGTGCCGCCACCTTTTGCACCTCCTTGATCCTTCGAAAATTATATTTTAGCACTGTAAGTAATTTTTCAAATAATTTCTTGAGATTTAAATATATTTTTGTACTAACAAATCTTTTACAGTCTAGTTGGTTGTGTGGGACATTGAGTCCAAGGAGTATGGGGGTTAGTTGAATGTGAGGATGGGTTGCTTATTTAATTGAAATATGCTTGCGTGCATTTATGTTGTGTTTGGCATCATGCCATTTATTGTATCATGTCATGCATGCTCACGTGTTGTGAATGAAAACTAGGTTTTTATGTGAGAGATGATTTTGGGTATGTTTGAAATGAATGGATTGATCGTTTTAAGAGAAAGGAAAAAGAGACTATAGGGATGGTGGTAGTCCCGCCTACGATTCCCGCCTGTGATTCCTGCCTACAGTGCACGTAGTAGGGATGGTGGTAGTCCCACCTGTAATTCCCTTTTACGGTGCACGCGATAGGGATGGTGGTAGAGTCTCGCCTATGATTCCTGCCTATAGTGTCCGATAA
The DNA here is from genome assembly GCA_003123785.1 of Pterocarya stenoptera. Classification (NCBI taxonomy): domain Eukaryota; kingdom Viridiplantae; phylum Streptophyta; class Magnoliopsida; order Fagales; family Juglandaceae; genus Pterocarya; species Pterocarya stenoptera. Next base: position 501,831 of record QEOT01008436.1, on the reverse strand, counting down.
ATTATTATGTTGGGTCATTTTCCAGGAAAATAGCGATTTATGATTTAATGGTTACGAGCACCATTTTTTGGGAAAATTGTTGGTTTATGTTTGGGCCATTTTCTGAAAAAATGGCGGATATTAGTCATGGTGTGTTTTGGGTCAAATGAGATTTTTGGCGTGCGCTGGAAAATAATCATTCTCGGAGAAAATGAGGGTTCTGGGTCACATTCGTGTTTCGTCTTGTACCCGCATGTTTGTTGAATGCGGTAATGTATTTTTATCTCTTGGTTTGTTTGGGTGATACTTGCTGAGATTCACAAGCTCACGGTGTTCGACACCCTACGGTTCCTTTTTATGGAACCATATATTTTGATGCAGATGAGGACGACGAGCCTGAGGCTTAGGCTCCACCGGAGGAGTGATCTGGGGTTGGTCTCGTGTATCGAGATTTATTTTTCCACTTGTTATGTATTTTGGCCATTTGTATTATATTTTTTTGGGATAACTGTATAACTCCTTTCTGTACTACTTTTATATTGGAAAGTTTGTATTTAAAATTCTGATACTCAAATGACTAGCTTTTAATTTATTTGCTACGTTTTTGTTGTACACTTTCTACATGTACACACACTTGGCACTTATCGTTGGGATGCATGACCCGTGCTGTCATCATCCCGACATCACGAGTCCCACGTTTCCGTACGTGGGAGTTGGGGCGTCACACTTATCACGTGTTTTTCCATAATGATTTCTCAATAGGTTCTTGATTTTACATTTTTGTCCTTAATAGGAAGGCCTTGGCAGATGAAGGGTTGGGCTTTGTTTTTCTAAAGTCGGACAAGTTTTTTTTTAGGGTTGGGCTTATTGTTAAGTAGACTGATGTTTTTAATTGGTTTTATGTTAAGGGAATATTTGGGTGAATAGCAAGGTAATTGAGTGAATATCGAGAAATTTGAGAATTTATGATATTTTAGGGTTTCGAGGAAATTAGATTTTTAGAAAAATAGGTTACTTAATATTTCAGGTTTAAGAATCAAAATACGTGTTCGATTGAAATTATGGGACTTGCATGACAATTTTATAGGTGATGATTAATTTTCATTCAGTACTGCTTTTGAGAAATTCTGATAAACTAAGAGATTCAGGTAAGCAAAGTTCCAATTCTAGACTTTGCAGAAAATAAAATGATCTTGGGTTAATTTTATGAAAAACATTCATGACTTGTTATGGAAAGAATTTTGAAACAACCTTAGTTATTTGTTTTGTATTACTCATGAAATTCTATATACAAATAAAAAAGTATTTTCTAGCATGACTGGTGTAGACATGAGCTATTTTGGCGTTTTGTTTCTGAACTGTGCAAAATAGAGCAAATATGAAATTTTGTGCAGAAATTATGTTTTTCTGATATGATTCTGTTCTGTATTCTGATATGATATGATGTGATTTCTGAAAACCTCTAGCATGACATTCTGTTTTTATTTCTATTCCGTTTTGACCTTACTATAGTTGTAAAATTGTGGCCTCTGTTCGGTTTGGTACGAACTTTTTTGTTTCCAGTGCACCCACTTTGGAAGCCAAAGTAGTTTTCTGCGTGGTCTTTCCTGTGTACACACTCGGGGCTTCGAGAATAATAAAGGAAAGATTCACATTCTATTTCTGCTCGGTTGGCTGCTGAGGTTTGCACAACCCTACCACGGGAGTTAAATATGGTCACTATTCTTATATAATAAGAGAAGATGTGATGTTTCAGTTTATACTATGCTAAAGGAATTTTTGAATAAGAATATTTTTGAACTTTCGAACATGTTCTGATTCTGCATTCTGAAAATAAAAAGTATTTTGTTCGGTATTCTGAACTCTATAAATGCTCATGTTTGCATACTAGTATATGTTCTCTGCTTACTGAGTTGTTGATAACTCACCTCTTATCTACAAAGATTTTTCAGATAATCATGATGGTTCAGTTGGAGAACAAGAGTATGAAGTTTTAGCAAGGTTTGATGCTCATAGAGGAATAAGTGTTTGAGGGTACAAGTACTTATTTGAGAGTCATAGTTAGTAAATTGATTATTTTCCATTATTTTGATGTGTCGAGTTAAGGATATTTTCGAATCTTTTGGGAGTTTTTAATTTATCTTATTGAGAATTTCTTTGTTATCCCTTTGAAGGAACATGGATATTTGGGTTAGCAAATGAATTAATATTTTATGAACTTTTATGGATTTTATAGTTGTGATATTTGAGTTAATACTAACTAATAAGAGCTAACTCTCCGGACCTCCGGGACTAGGGCGTTAGAGGTATACTAACAAAGCTACGACTATAATACAAGCTTCTCCTTTTCAACTGTTTTATCACTACGAAATGAACAAGCGTGAAAGACAGGTATATATGTAAACAAATTTGACACTCACGAATCATGTTAGTTTCCTTCTATGTCTGGTCACTACAACACAATTGAGTTTTTGTGACGGTTTTGAACTTGTGATAGTCCTGAAACCATCACCAAAAAAAATTTTCTATGACAGTTTAAGGAAACCATCACTAAAGGTGGATGAGAAATGATTACATGTTTGAACTATAATAGTGTTTCATTCAAACGTAACTCAGACGATGTCGTTTTCGAATGAGTACATGCGAACGTATAAAATATTACATTCAAAGAGATCTTGTATGTTCGAACATTAAGCCAACTTGTGTGCGAATGTGTAAGTTATTCGTTCGAACGTTAGAATGTGTAGACTATTCATTTGAAAGTTTTTTCTTACAGTTCGAACAATTTACTTTATGTTCGAACGATTGTTATTAACATTCGAATGTGAACTGCTTTAAAATTCATGGAATTTCAAATTAAAAAGGATTGAGAATTGAAATACAAAAACACTAGATGAAACTATACATAGAATTAAAAGATTGAATTGGTTTGCCAAGCAACGTAAGTCTATTACTTGATTGATCCAATGAAAGGAGCTAATGAAGCTAGTGGAGAGATAAGTTGGCGAGTTGTAAAGAAGTTTGTTCCTTGGAATATTTATGATGCAGGATTGGTAGTGGATCAAGAGTATAGTGAAGATGAAGATGAAACTCCAATTATAGAGGCCTACCAGGAAAATGGATAGGGTATTAATTTATTTGTTAATCTCGGTGCACTCGAACTATTCCCCTTATATAGAGATGACGTCCCTCCCGTACATCTCGACTCATCCGTATTAAATGATCATTCATTTCAAGATCTTGATGAATAAGAAGAAAAAAAAGAAGACGAAGAAGAAGAAGATGATGATGAGAAGGAAGGAGATCAAGAAGAAGTTGTTGAAGGAGATTCTAAAACAAGCATGAAAAATACATCTAAAGATGAAGAATAAATGTACTAAATGTTTTATTTACATAGATTAGGCTATTAGATTTTTCATAGTTATATCTAATCCAATTCATTGAAAATAATAATGCTTTTGAAGGATGCCACCAAAACGACAACGAAGAAATGTGCCTCCCCCGCCAAGTCACGAACCGGTTGAGGACTCCCCAACTGAGGACTCCGCTCCTGATCAAGTTGATACACAAGAGGTAGACGGCTAGTCCACACCTACTAGTAAGTAAATTGTTGTTGATAATTAATTATATTTGAATACTTGGGGAGAAACTGTTTTTAATAATTTTAAATATATTAGCTGATGTTTTGTCACGTCACAATCATGGCTTAACACGTGGCCTGACTTTGGGAAAAAAAAGAAGGTACGAAAAAATCAAGGTCAACATCCCCAATAACTCTACTGGTGGATGATAGTGTGGCATCGCTTTCGTGCTATGTCGGAACACTAGTCCCAGCTTATGCGTCATTTTAGGTGCAGTCCTAGCAAGATGTTTTGAATGAGGTTAATGATCTCATTAGGACTCGTGACTCGTGTACTGGTGAGTTTATATATCCTAGGTTTTTAGATATGTTTTAATTTCATATCTTTGACGCAATTCACTTCTTAGGATGAATTCGACCTAGATTTTGGATGTAGCGAGAAAGTACAAATTGTGAATGAGTTTATGGCTATTATTTCGGCATCATAATGGACGATGTCATGACTACTTCAAGAAATTTGAGAAGTTAGAAGAGGCTGCTTAGTCCCATTTTCAAAAAATTAAGTTAGACGATTGGAGGAAGTGTTGTGATCTTCTTACAAGCCAAGATTATCAGGTATTCTAGATTTTTTCCTTATAAGTTATTTACATATATATTGGTTTCATAGGTTATATTTAACATTGTTACTTTCTCCTATAGCACTTAAGTTCTATCAATGCATAGAATAGAACTTCTTTGACAGTCCACCATTGCACTGGTTCAAGATCATTCCAACGTCATGCCAATAAAATGGTAATTAGTTATTCAATCATTTTTACCATATTCTTTATTTAAGTACTAATATGATTTTTTAAATTTACTACTATGGCTTTGTTAGAAACGCGATGGTCCTGAAAATTTCTCACTCATTCATTTCTATGTTGCTACTCACACTGATGCGCACAAGGGTTGGACTGATACTGTAGCCATAGATATTCATTTGGTGTGAATAAATAATGCCAACATGTGAATAAATATTATGTTTTTCTTACTATTTCTTTTAATAAGTTAATTATTGTGTGATTTTTTCCCTAATTCTTGTAGGAAAAAATGAAATTTGAGATGCAGCTACCTTTGAGGAATCTTCTCCCAGTGACATCGACATATTTACGCAGGTCCTCGAGATCAAGTATGATTTGGTCAGAGGTTTGGGGCGTTCTTTCAAGCGTCTTGGTTTATTCTCCACGACCTCAACTTCAGAAGTTAATAATTTTACCAAGGATTTGGACACCGCACGCCATGAAATTGAGTAGATGAAGTCGAGACAGCAAGAGTTGGAGGCTCTTTTATTGCGACAGTCTGATTTAGAGACGAGTTTGCAAGAGCATGAGGAAAAAATATGCATTAAAGTTCAAGAACAAGTACAGAGGGAGATGTTGGTCCAGATGGAACATGTTATGTTATTGCAGCAGGATTGCGGTTGGCAAGGAAAGAAGAAGAAATAAATCCAATCATTGTTTAAGGCATTTATCGTCTAATTTTGCAACTCTCTAAACTATTTTCATGAGATTATATTATTTGTAATGTAATATGATACAATTTGAATTATATTTAATTTTATGAAATTATTAATTCTGATTAGAACGTTTGAATGAAAACAAAAAAGTTTGAACCTGCCTTTACTTTTGAAACAACCTTCGAGCATAACTACACAGATGTGCGATACATACGTTCGAATGTAGGTATTACTTTTGAACGTATATGCTCCATAAACGTTTGAACTTATTCTATTCGAATGAATATTTCTTATTGTTCAAATGATTAAGGAAATGAGTTCGAATGTATTTACTAACCATTCGAACGTTAAATCTTTGACGTTTGAACAATTGCCCACTAATGTGTGAATACAAAATCCAAACGTCACATCACAAATGTTCGAATGTTAAATCTGACCGTGCAAATTAAAAAGATCAAATGTTAGATATTTATCATTCGAATGCTAATCGGTTGGGTGAATGTTCGCACGTTATTATCGACGTTTGAACATACGTTTTGTGATAGAATTCGACTGTCACAAAATCTCTTCACGTTCGAACGTTGCAACTCACGACAGACTTCCAACTGTCACAAAATACTTTTTGTGAAGCCTTTTTGGTGACGGTTGTCTGATGGTTTGAAACCATCACAAAAAGTTTCTATGACGATTTTCTAATTTTTTGTGACGATTTCGTCCGTAACAATAAATGAAATCTGTTGTAGTTCATATAAGAGACTTGAATTTGATCTTGTTGAGCATGGCTGAAACATCTTTCATACTAATTCTTTGTTCAGGTGATTCCGCACAACAATCCAAAGCCAATCTCATAACTGAAGACTAAGGCTACGTTTGGATAATGAGGTGGTCTCAGATAACCTGTAAATAGTAATGAAAAAATGATAAAAAATAATGATAAAATATTGAATAGCAGTGAATAGGAGTAAAAAGTAGTGAAAAGTATGTGAAAAGTAATGATAAAATACTCCACTACCCAAACACAACCTTAAACGTCTCCTCCACGCACGACAACATAATCTGATCTTTCATTTTCTAATAAATTGGCATCTGCATCAGCTTGCAACCATTACGAGGACTTGAGCAGCCATGGGAAACAAAATTGTACTTATTTTATTATCAAGCTGGAGCTACCCACTTCGATCAATTAATCAAGATTTTGACTGGATACGAAATCATTGGTACTGGTCTTCTCTCTTCGTTCTTCCTATGGGGGTTATCAAGCAAGTGGAAGAGACTCTTAGATCCTTTTTATGGAAGGGATCGGAGCTCAAAAGCTCTGGGGCTAAGGTGGCTTGGGATGTAGACCAAAGAAGGAAGGAGGCTTAGGTTTGAAGCAAGTGGATCTTTGGAATAGAGTAGCTATGCTCAAGCATCGTGGCATATGGCAATAGGCCGCTGGTCCCAAAAAATGGCATCCAAATTTGTCTCTCCTCAAGGCTGGTGTGTAGATCAGAAAACAATCCATAAAATTTAAGTAGTAATATTTGATTTATAAGATTCAAATTTTAGAATTTATCTTCTAAATCTGATTATGCTATGTAAGAATTTTATTATGTGTATTATCCACACTGACTTATAAATAGAGTTTTTCGAAATAAAAATGCGCCAAAACCCACCATGTTTGCAATGTAAAAAACATAGACAGATGCAGTACCTATAATTTGCTTCATTATCCACGGCTACTTATAATGTGGCAATGCTTGGAAGCCATGGAATAAGAAGCCTCACCAACCTAACGAGATGCACCTTCTCCCCGCCTCTATCTTTTCTGTTTTTACATCTTTGATACAGTTAAAACTATTTTACAACCCGTTTTATAATCAATCAGTGAAACACTACTTCATTAAAAATGAATTTCAATATTACAAAACTAAATTTAAGGTGGTCATTTTCCTTAACATGTGAAAATCCGGCCCGAGCCTCACTAAACCTGGATCTTCTCACAATCTTTGAGTAAGGTTTAGGTTGGAATTCATCGGAAGAAAACTTGTGTCCCGATTTTCAACCCGAATTATTCGGCACAACCTTCAGAATGTTCAATATTTGGACTCATGCATGCTTATCGGATATATCAGAATTATCAATTTAGTTTGGGTTGGAAGCTTGATTTATTTGGACAGCCTGTGCATGTGGCCAAGTGTCTAATCACATGAGACACATCCTCAATTTCCCACACCATCAATGTTCCCTCCTTCACTCATTCCGTTATCCAGGAAAGTTATTGGGATTTTAATTGATGAGTCTTGAGACTGGGACGTACGTAAAGAATACGTTGGATTTGGTGGAGAGCACAATGGATCAGGAGGTAATCATTCATGTAAGCACGCATGATTTTTTAAATCATAACATATACTTTGAAAAAATACTATAGCAAAAGATTATGTATTAAATAAAGCGTATAAATTGCCACAATTGCGCTTAAATGTTAGTCTTTGCCCTGCCCTTTTCTTAGTCGTTTGTTTTAGAAATCAGAATGTAGGACTTTTTAAAACATAGATTGACTATCTATAGATAGAATACCATCATGCTGATTGTTATGATCTTTGATACAACACTGGATATTGCGGTGATAATATAAATGGCAGAGTATGAACACAGGATAGAGATGAACGAAATGCATATAGGCTGAATTAATCACATTGGAATCCTTCAAGGGAATTGATTGGCAGGTGGTCAGAGGTGTCCTCAAATGTGAGTCTCGAGAGATGGTCTGCCACTACGTTCTCCACTCCTTTCTTGTCTTTGATGGTGATGTCAAATTCTTGCAAAAGTAAAATCCACCGTATTAGTCGTGCCTTAGAATCCTTCTTTGCAAGAAGGTATTTAAGGGCTGCATGATCAGTGAAAATAATAATAGGAGAACCAATCAAGTAAGTATGAAACTTATCCAAAGCAAACACTACAGCTACCAACTCTTTTTCAGTGGTGGAGTAATTCATTTGAGCACTATTTACAGTTCTACTAGCATAGTAAATGACAAAAGGCTTCCCCTCCCTTCGCTGTCCAAGAACAACACCTACAGCAAAGTCACTAGCATCACACATGATCTCAAAAGGTAAAGTCCAATCAAGTGGTTGCATTATGGGTGCTGAGGTAAGCTGGCCAATTAGCATTTTAAATGCCTCTTGACAAGCTTGTGTCCACTCAAATGGAGCATCTTTAGCTAGGAGGTCACATAGTGGTCTATATATGATAGAAAAATTTTGTATGAACCTCCTATAAAAGCTTGCATGACCAAGAAAGGATCTCACATCCTTTACTATCCTAGGTGTAGTTAACTTAGAGATTAATTCAATTTTAGATTGATCAACCTCTATCCCCCTAGAAAAAATAACATGCCCTAAGACAATACCTGAAGGTACCATAAAGTGGCATTTTCAATTCAAAACCAATTCCTTCTCCTCACAATGAGTCAACACTCTCTCTAAATTCAATAAGCATGCATCAAAAGAAGATAAACTACCAAAAGGACAAGTGAAAGTAGTTTTATCCTGGTCTTCTAATGCAATTTCAATTTGATAATAACAAAAATAACCATCCAAGAAACAATAGAAAGGATGACCAGCCACACGCTCAAGAATTTGATCAATAAAAGGAGAGGAAAATCATCTTTCAGGGTGGCAGCATTCAATTTTCTGTAATCAATGCACATCTGCCACCCAGTCACAAGTTTTGTAAGAACGTCATTCTTCACCACAGTAACACCTGACTTTTTTGGAACAACTTGTGTAGGACTTACCCATTTGCTATCAATAATAGGATATATGATTCCTACATCTAATAGTTTCAACACTTAATTCTTCACCACCTCTTTCATAGTAAGATTAAGCCTACGCTGGGGGTCTTTACGAGGGCTAGTTCCTTCCTCCAAATTAATTTTATGAGAACAGACCAGGGGACTAACACCTTTTATATCAGCAATGCTCTAACCTAAGGCTGACTTATGCTCACTTAGTGTCCTAATTAATTTCTCATCTTGAGACTTAGACAATTCAGATGAGATAATAACAGGAAAAATATCACCTAGACCAATGAAAGCATGCTTTAAACCCTTAGTTAAAGGCTTCAATTCAACTTTGGGTGCTTCCATACTTGAAGGAATTTATTTTTCACCTTTCTCAGGCAACTCCTCAAACTTCTGTTGCCATACCCGAGTGCCATAATCCTGAGTTCTATAAAAAAAAATAGCACAAATATCAACTAGATCAAATGGATCACTGATAGAATCAAACTCAGAATTAATAAGAAAATACTCAAGGGGATCAAAATCATGAGCTGTATAAATTCCCCTATCCATGAGTGAGTCAATCATGTATGTCTGGTGGCTCTCGTCATCATCTTCTGGCTGTTTTGCGATATGGAAGATATTCACCTCGAGAGTCATGTTTTCAAAAGACAGCTTCATGAGCCCATTGCTGCAATTAATAAGGGCATTAGCAGTGGAAAGGAAAGGCCTACCTAAAATCAAAGGAATTTTAGAAGTAGTATCCACAATAGAGCTAGTGTCAAGGATTAGGAAATCAACAAGATAATAAAATTTGTCAATTTGAATTAAAACATCCTTTACCACACCTTGGGGTACTTTGACTAAACGGTCAGCCAATTGCAATACCACAGTGATTGGTTTGATTTCTCCCAACCCCAACTGCAAATAACTAGAATATGGCATTAGATTCACGATAGCTTCTAAATCTAGCAAAGCTTGCCCAATTAGAGCACTAACTTGGGCAACCCAGATCCTTGTACTTGGGAGGAATTCGCTACTCAATTAGAGCACTAACTTGCTCTGTCAGGAACGTTGTCTTCTCCACATGGTGCTTCCTCTTAACTGTACACAAATCCTTGAGAACTTTTGCATAAGTAGGAACTTGTTTAATCACAAGCAAAAGAGGAAGATTGATTTTTACCTGCCTTAGGTTCTCTAGGATTTCATTGTTAGGATCCAAAGTTTGCTTGCTTGATTTTAAAGCTTGAGGGAATGGTACCTTAACAGGATTATTTGTCACCTCAAGTTCATTGGGTAGCTCAGCATAACTACTATCTTGATCCTTTTCCACATCCTCTGATTTGTTCGTTGTTGGGATGTGTAATGACTTACCACTTCGTGTCACAATGGCATTCACATCCTTCATATTCTCTTGCGCCATGTGTTGACCATGGGGTGCGAACTGAGCTTGAGAAGGGAACTTACCTCGCTCATTCACACTCAAGGAGCTCAACAATTTGGACACTTGGCTCTTTATCTCATTGTTTTCTTCAACAGCCTGAGTAATCAAAGATTCAAACTTTTGGTTAGTCTTACCCTGTGCCTCAATAAAAGCATGCAAAGTGTCTTCTAAAGGAGTCCTAGAAGATGAAGGTGCATGATATGGACAAGATATGATCTAGGGGGTTGTGCAGGCAGCTGGTTTTCAGACTTCCAGCTAAAACTGGGGTGATTGCGCCACCCAGGATTATAGGTATCAGAGTAAGGTGTAAAAGGCTTCTTGTACATACCTAAGACATTACATTGTTCCTCATACATCCCTCTCATCTCAGCAAGTGTGGGACACTCTTGGACGCGGTGATCTACCCCTCCACACACAAAACATGGTCTAAAAGACTCTGCATGATTAGCCACGTGTGTTGGCTTTAAGTCCTTAGTCTTTAACAGATCTAGTTCCCTAGTGAGCATCTTAACCTTAGCCTTTAGTTTATCCTTTTCCCTAAAATGGTAAATCCCACCACCATTTGGGTTTCCTGCAGGTTGTGACCTATTTTTGCTCTCAGTAGCACTAGGTCCAGTCAAAGTGTGAGCTTTTTCAACAAGCTCATTGAGGTATTCTATGGCCTCATCAGGATCATTCTGTAAGAACTCACCATTACACATCATCTCCACAAATTGGCCCTCTCTAGGTACCTCATAAAAATAGCTCACTAAGTGCCAATTCTCATACCCATGGTGAGGGCACATACTCAACAACTCCTTAAATCTCTCCCAAGATTGATATAAAGTCTCAATGTCCTTTTGTGCAAAGGTGGAGATTTGCCTTTTTAAAGTGTTGGTCTTATGTTGGGGAAAATATTTATTAAAGAAGACCTGAGTCATCTCATTCCATGACCCAATAGATCGTGGTCTCAGCGAATATAACCAACTGTTAGCTCTATCCTTCAAAGAGAAAGGAAAGAACTTGAGTCTCACAATGTCATTAGTTGCATTTTGACTGTGAAAAGTCGCAACTACTTCCTCAAACTTCCTAATGTGAACATATGGATTTTCATTTTCCATGCCATCAAGTTGATGAGTATTAGTTGGAAACATGATGCATGATGGTGTGGCTGTGCATGTAGGGTGGAGGTAATCCTGAAGAGTTATAGTGGGTTGATCTTCGTGTTCACTTATTTCTTTGGGACTAGAATGATTGTTAAATAAAGGATTTAAAGATTTTGATTCTGACTGTCGCACAGGCCTACAAGAAAATCTACCCAAGGCGTCTCTGTATCTGTGCATGCAAGGTAACAAAATACCAAAAAAAATAAAAATATTATAAAAAGAAAGAAGAAAAAAAAACTAATGCAACAAGCTAAAAGAAAGAACGAAGTTACCACCTTACAAACTGCTGAAAAGAAAAACTATCTAGCAATTCTTCTACCGTCTCCTCAACAACGGCGCCAAAATTTGATTACGCCCAAAGAATAACGCGGTATTTGTAGCACAACTTTCGGGTGTCGATTCCACAGAGAGACTAATTAAAAGAATAGCAGAAGGAACAAAGAAACTAAAGAAAAATATTAAATGATTAATGGAAAACAAAGATTAATTTTAAATGCAAATTAAAGTGAAGCAAAGTAACTAACGGAAAAAGTACTCAAATTTGATGAACAGTAAAGTGTCGGGAATCCCTTGCAGAAATCTGGTATTTTAATTATTCTTAATTCATTGAATAACTCAATTGGGAAATCAATTCCCAAAATTTTCAATCGGAAGATATAGATTTATAAACCAAAATTAAATCAAATGTAAACCTTTGAAAAATCATTCACCACTTTTAAAATACGTAAATTATTGTCATTATTGAGAAAATCCAACGACGACAATATACTCAGGCAGTGATATTGCAGCAAAGAATTAAATAAATATAAATAAATAATTGATTCAAACATAATCAAAGAGCTAATCCATTCAATAGAAAAAGCATGATTCAATCCATAAACAAAATAAACTCTGATTATTCGGAGAAGAAAACATCAACAATGAATTGAGAATAATAAAACAAAAGAGTTTTAGTAATTAAAAATCAAATACATAAATTAAAAATACCATCTAATGTGCAAGTTCATCCCTAGCCCTACTTAAGAATTTAGTTACTCATAAATATAATGGACAACAAAAATCTCAAGAGAAAAATAAAGCAAACGGCGGCCATGGAAATTAATTTCGTCGTTTCGTTCTTTAGTATTGAGCCATCTCCCTCCTCTTCAAAAACACTCAATTTCGTACTAATGAAATGCTTATATAGGGTAGGAAAGAAACCCTTATGTCTTCATATTCCCGAAAAAAATATATATATGTCTTCATATTCCCGCATACAAAATCGCCTAAAGTTTAGGACTCATCTTGGCAGCCATGTATGCGCTTTAGGAGTTCGAATTTAGAAATCTTTATTAGAAAAAAATTTGTAGGCCTTTAAAATAGATTTCCAACGCATCAAGAATCGCATCAATCCGATATTTTAGTGAAAAGTTACGATCAAAATGCTAAAGTATGCCCAGGCTGTCTTCTAGCGAATTTCGGACTAACTTTTTCTCTTAATCCGAATTACTCTCAAACTCCATCATTATCCTTGTTTGAAAAGTCCTACACTCGTTGAAAGTTCTTAGGTTGTTCCAACGTCTTGCCCACTTGAACGTCCTTTGGATTTGACTGGATTTTGACTTGCTCTTTTATAAACTCTAAAATTAAACATAAAAATCTGTTCAGGAGTATTCCAAAGTAAATAGAAACTCGATTCAAGAATACACATTAATTCCTATGATTTCTATTCACATTTTAGCATTTTAGTCCAATAATATGGTATTTAGAGTGCACTTTCACGCACTCATAAGGGGGTTGTCACAAGAGGATCCTAATGTCCATATTACAAATTTCCTAGAAATCTGTGATACCTTTAAACATAATGAAGTGATAGATGATGTGATTCGATTGAGACTTTTTCCTTTCTCACTCATGGAAAAAGAAAAGGCTTAGTTGAACTCTTTGCCGCCTGGCATTATCACCACCTGGGAGGAGTTGGCACAAAAATTTTTAGCAAAATATTTCCCGCCAACCAAGACAGCAAAGTTCAGGAATGATATCACGAACTTCACCCAAATTGAGGGTGAATCATTATATGAGGCATGGGAGAGATACAAGGATTTATTGCGCAAGTGTCCACATCACGACCACCCAGCATGGCTTCACGTACAGACATTTTACAATGGTTTGGGACCCATAAATCGATCTATGGTTGATGCAGTCGCGAGAGGAGCATTAATGAGTAAGACCCATGAAGCTGCATATGAGCTTCTGGAAGAATTGGCATCCAACAACTATCAATGGTTGACAGAGAGAGCAATGCTGAGAAAGACAGCTGGAGCTTTTGAACTTGATTCTAATATCACATTGGCGACTCAGATGGAAAATATATCAAAACAACTAGGTAAGTGACTCACTCAAAAATGAGCAGCACAAAGGCTATCCCAAGTGCAGGATTATGTCGCGTAATAATTAGGAATAAATTCCTAGATCGTCTCCTCAGGGAAAATGCTTAAAAATCAAACTCATGAAAGTAGTGAAAATATTTACTAGTCATGGACTAGATTTATGATTGTTGGTTTTAAGTGGATGATGAAAAGTAAAAGAAATTTAAAATACAAGACAGTAACTTAAAATTGCTGGAAATTAAAAGTACATGGAAATTAAATAGCGGTAATTTAAAGTGCAGGAAATTAAATGACATAAAATTAAATTGCAGAAAATAAAAGTGCAGAAGATAAATAACAGTAAAATAAAAG
>QEOT01008436.1:408701-487036 GCA_003123785.1 Pterocarya stenoptera | reverse complement strand
TTTTTTTTCTTTTCTTCCCTTCGGCAGTGTCGTCCGCATGCATGCACGTTCGTAAGCTGGAGCTGCTGATCCATGCGACGGTGGAGATGGAACACGGTGAGGCTACACTGTCGTGGCTCACGGTTGAGTAGTTGAAGAAATGGAACCGAGAGGTAAAAATGGAGGTTGGACAGACTGCGGAGTTGGTGGTGGAAGGCAGTGGCTGGTGCTGGAGCTGCCGTGGTTCTGGGCTTCACTGGGCGGCGGAGAAGTGATCTCCGGCGTCCTCTGGTGTCGACGGGGGCTTCAGGGGGGCGGAGGACGACCCACGGTGGCGTGTGGAGGAGCTGCGTGTGAGTTGCACTGTTCATGCAGCACAGTGAAATCGGGAGGTTGAAGACGAGCTCGACGACGTGTCGTTTTCGTCTATTGACAAAACGGCACGTCGTTTAGTCGTAAACGGTGAAAACGACTCAGTGACAAACGACATGTCGTTTTGGTTTTAGACAAAACGGCACGTCGTTCAGAATAAACGGCAGAAACAAAATCGCACAAAACGACATGTCGTTTTAGTCTGCTGACCAAACGACATGTCGTTTAGCCAGCCCAGAAAATAAAAAAATAAAAATAAAAGAAAAATAAAATAAAATGAAATAAAATAAAATAAAATAAAATAAAATAAAATAAAAATAGAATAAGATAAAATAAAATAAAATAAAATAAAATGAAAATAAAAATTATTCAAGCAAAAATAAATAATAATAAAAATAAAACTTAGAAAAATAAAATAAAATAAAATAAAATAAAGAAACTAAAATAAATTAAATTAAACAAGAGATGAAAATAAAATATTAAAAGTGTGTTGTGCATGAGAAATTATTGTTCAAATAAATCACAAGTTATAAAATCAAGCATAAACTATGCTTTTAATCAATTTAATTCACAACTTGGATTTATGCCTCTTAATCAATTTATCCATCTAAAACCAATGATAAAATAATAAAACAATTAAAAATTATTGGTTTTAAATAGATAAAATATGCAATTATGCAGCTCAATCAGTAAGATGAAGGTTAATGTTGTTCAAACTAATTTTGTTTGTGACCATTGCGCAGGAAATCATTCAAGGTGTAGATTGCCAAGTGGGGAACCCTTTCACCCAACCGAGTTTTGAACAAGCCCATTACGTGTCCACTTCCAACGTCAAGATAATTCTTATTCAAACACGTTCAATCCCGGTTGGAAAAGTCACCCTAACTTTTCATGGAGCAATAACCAAGCGCCACTAGACTACCTCAACAGTTTCCACAGCAAGAGAAGAAGCCGACAGTTGAGGAGATTTTCATGCAATACAAGCAAAAGACAGATATAGTGATCCAAAACAACTCGGATTCAATCCAAAATCTTGAGGCACAAATCGGTCAGCTCTCAAACATGCTTACCGAGAGGACAACAGGGACTCTACCGAGCAACACTGTGACCAATCCAAAGGAACATGTCAAAGCCATAACATTGAGAAGTGGGTGGACATATGACCAGCCACAAACGATAAATACCGAGCAAGATGTAGAAGCCGCCGAGAAAGTGGAGGCTGAGGTGAAAGAAACCAAGCAGGATGCAACTGACTAGCAAGCCGAGAAGACTGAGGAGAATAAAGTGGTTTCAAAACCCAAGAAATCTAGAGAGTTTACATCTGAAACTTGTTCCCTTTCAATTTATGATCCACCAATTCCTTTTCCACAAAGAATAAAGAAAAATAAGATAGATAATCAGTTCTCTAAATTCTCGAGTTTATTTAAGCAAGTGCACATTAATATTCCTCTCATTGAAGCTTTAGATCAAATGCCTAAATATGCTAAATTTTTTAAGGATATATAATCAAACAAGCGGAAGTTGGAGGAGCATGAGATGGTAATGCTAACCGAGGAGAGCAGTGAAATTTTACAAAAGAAGCTGCTGCCTAAGTTGAAAGATCTAGGGAGTTTCACAATCCCTTGCACTATAAGAAATTCCTATTTTGAAAAAGCTTTATGCGACTTAGGGGAAAGTATTAATCTAATGCTTCTCTCTGTTTTTAGGAAACTCGATCTTGGAGAAGCAAAGCCGATGACCATCTCTCTACAGTTGGCAGACAAATCTATCAAATACCCGAGAGGACTCATTGAGGATGTACTCGTGAAAGTTGCTAAGTTCTTCTCGATCGACTTCATTGTGCTTGATATGGAGGAGGACGAGGAGATCCCTTTGATACTAGGTCGACCTTTCCTGGCGACGGGGAGGACCTTAATTGATGTCCAGCAAGGAAAACTCATCTTGAGGGTAGGCAAGGAGCATGTCATTTTTGACGTATTTAAATCCATGGAGTTTCCTACCAACGAGGTACATTCTTGTTTTCAAATAAGCTATCGAGAAGTGGTCATGACCGACGAGACTTATGGAATTGCATTTCCAAAGCTACCACTTGAGGTATGTCTTACTCACTTTATATCTATTGTATTCGAAGATGAAGAAGTTAAGGAATGTGAGAGATATTTGGAAGCTACACCATCCTTTCATCCTCCAATAAAACCGAAGTGGAAGAGCTAAACTCATCTCGCCTGACATCTCCAAGTAAGGAACCACCCAAGCCTAAACTCAAACCACTTCCATCAAATTTAAGGTATGCTTTCTCAGGCCAGGACTTTACTTTTTCAGTTATTATTAACAGATCCTTGAGTGTTGTAGAGGAAGAGAAGTTGCTAAGAGTCTTGCAGGAACACAAAATGGCCTTGGGTTGGACCATCTTGGACATAAAAGGAATTAGTCCTTCAATTTGCATGCACAAGATTTTAATAGAGGATAATTTTAAACTGATCATCCAACCTTAGAGGAGACTGAACCTGTCAATGTAAGAAGTACTGCATAAAGAAGTATTGAAACTTTTAGATGCCGGGATCATTTATCCAATCTTAGATAGTGCATGGGTACATCTAGTGCAAGTCGTCCCAAAGAAAGGATGGATAACCGTGGTGAAAAATGACAACAATGAACTCATATCGACGAAGACAGTCACAGGATGGCGAGTATGCATGGACTATCGAAGACTGAATGATGCGACTCGGAAAGACTATTTTCCCTTATCTTTCATTAATCAAATGCTAGAAAGACTTGCTGGTTATGCCTACTGTTTTCTAGATGGATATTCTGGTTACAATCAAATAGCCATTGCACCTAAGGACCAAGAAAATGCCACATTCACCTGTCCATATGGCACTTTTGCATATAGGAGCATGCCTTTTGGTCTTTGCAATGCCCTAGCCACTTTTCAAAGATGCATGATGTCCATTTTCTCGGACATGGTGGAAAAACTTTTAGAAGTCTTTATGGATGACTTCTCGATTTTTGGTCACTCTTTTGACAATTGTTTATCTCATTTATCTTTGGTTTTGTAAAGATGCAAGGATACAAATCCGGTTTTAAATTGGAAAAAATGTCACTTCATGGTCGAGGAGGGAATAGTGCTCGGCCACTGCATTTCCTTCAAGGGAATAGAGGTCGACAGAGCAAAGATAGACGTCATTGACAAACTCCCACCACTGACCAATGTGAAGGGTGTGAGAAGCTTCTTGGGTCACGTCGGGTTTTATCGTCGGCTTATCAAGGATTTTTCCCAAATACTAAACCTCTTTGCAATCTATTGATTAAAGATATTAAATTTGAGTTTTTGGATCAATGCTTGCATGCTTTTGAAACATTGAAAAAGAAATTATTTTTAGCACCTATCATGTTATCACCAAATTGGAATTTACCTTTTGAATTAATGTGTGATGCTAGCGATTATGCTGTAGGGACTGTGTTGAGGCAGAGAAAAGATAAACTTTTTCATGTTATTTATTATGCAAGTAGGACCTTAACAGAAGCTCAACTTAATTATGATTATGCTACTACTGAAAAAGAGTTGTTAGCTGTTGTATTGGCCTTTGAAAAATTTCGTTATTTGATAAGTTCAAAGGTGGTCGTCTGCACCGATCACTCAGCTCTGAGATACTTGCTAGCAAAGAGGGATGTAAAATGAGGACTGTTAAGATGGATTATGCTATTACAAGAGTTTGACTAAGAAATAAAAGATAAGATAGGTACAGAGAATATTGTGGCCAACCACTTATCTCGCCTCGAGCTTAAAGAGGCGGCTGGCGAGGAGAAATTCTCGATTAATGAGACTTTCCCAGATGAGCAATTAATGGTTGTACAAGTCATTCCATGGTAAATTATTTGATGTCCAGAATTTTACCGGCTGAGATGACATATCAACACAAGAAGAAGTTCTTCTCCGGCTTGAAATATTATTTTTGGGAGGAACCCTTTCTATACCGGCATTGTGCGGATCAGATAATCAGGAGATATGTGCCCAAGGAGGAGATGGAGAGTATACTCAGACACTACCACTCATTGGAAGCAGACGACCACTTTCGAGGAGCAAAAACAGGGTGAAAGTGTTACAATGTGGCTTTTATTGGCCGACTATTTTTAAAGACTTTTAATTTTGTCAATTTATGTGATCATTGTCAACGAGTTGGCAACATTTCTAGGAAACATGAGATGCCCTTAAACAATATTTTAGTGATTGAATTATTTGATGTTTGGGGTATAGATTTCATGGGTCCTTTTCCATCCTCATTTTCTAATAAATTTATTTTGGTGGCTGTAGATTATGTCTCCAAATGGGTGGAAGCGGTCGCCTTACCAACCAATGATGCAAGGGTCATAGTGAATTTCCTGTGGAAGAACATCTTTTCCCGATTTGGCACTCCGAGGGCCATAATCAGTGATGGAGGGAAACATTTTTGCAATCTCCAATTTGAAGCACTCATGATTAGGTATGGAGTTACCCATCACGTGGCAACACCCTACCATCCTCAAACAAGCGGGCAAGTCGAGGTGTCTAATTGGGTGTTGAAGCGCATATTGGAGAAGATTGTGAGTATCTCTCAACTGGGTGAGAAGGTTAGATGATGCGTTATGGGCCTATCGGACATCATTTAAAACACCGATTGGGGTGTCACCTTATCGGCTCGTTTACAAAAAAGCATGTCATCTACCCGTGGAGCTAGAACATAGAGCCTATTGGGCTATGAGAACACTAAACTTTGATTTACAAGTAGCTGGCGAGAAGATAATATTACAAATCAATGAGATGGATGAGTTCCGCAATGATGCTTATGGGAATGCTTAGATTTACAAAGATAAACTAAAAGATGGCATGATAAGCATATCCTGAGAAGAGAATTCAAAATCGGGCAGAAAGTTTATTTAACTTAAGACTTCTACTCTTCTCAGGAAAGTTGTGCTCTCGGTGGTCGGGACCACTGATGACCCATGTATTTCCCTATAGGGCGGTTGAAGTCCATAAAGAGACAAAAGAGACATTTAAAGTAAGTGGACAGAGATTAAAACCCTATGTGGATGGAGACTTTAACTCAAAAAAGTGTTCCATTGATCTTAACAATGATAAATGATGAGAGGAAAATGTCTAGGTATAGACTTTAAATAAAGCGCTTTTAAGAGGCAACCCAAGTTTTTATTGTATTGTATTTTACTTTATTTTATTTTCTTTGGCTTTCATCTTGTAGGAACAAAGAGGCGAGGAGATCTCCAAGGAGTACAAAGCTGCACCTTCAAGGACAGAAAAATTAGGGGAGCATTTCTTAGCTTCTCTCATTCCCTTCTTTAGTTTTTCTTCCTCTTTCCCATTGGGGCAAAGGAAATAAAAAAAAATGATTGAAATTGATTATAATTTTTTGGAAAAATTCCCGTTGCTAAAGTCTAGTTGTTAAGTCTTTACTTGATCTTGCTTAATTTGATATTTTCTAGATTCATTGAATGCTTATCATGATCATTAATTGTTGTGAGTATACCTAGAGAAATTTTATGTGGATTTTGTGAATTTGCATAGTCTTAACCCACTCTATAACTTGTTTGATTACATTTGAGGCAAAATCCTAGACATAATATTACTGGGGAAATGATTAAGGCATTCTTTGGACCGATTGAGCCTTTCAAGCTTACCTTTTTATTATCTTTGTCCCTAGTCACCCCTTTGAGCTCATTGAATTATATTTTAGCCTTATAAATTTATTTCTTGTAAACCTCATGTTCCCTACCCTATTTGAGTTTAAACACTGATTTCCTTACCTTTTAAGAGAACTAAGTTTACATAAAGTCACAGACTTACAAGAGCATGAAAGAAGAGAGAGGTAGTGGGTCTACAAGTAAAGTTCATTATAGTCAGATTATCAAAATCATAAGTTTGGGGGTGAAAACAAAAATTGTCTTCTATGTGGCCGATAGGGAAAGGCCGATGAGAGTCACAAGTTTGGGTGTGAAAAAGTAAACTACGTGGCCGACAAGAAAAGGGCGACGAGAGACATCCACAAAGGCAAGTGAGAAGGGGACTTGGTTGATTGTAAATGATTCCTTTGAATGATAAACTTTAGGCAATCTATGAAATAAAATAAAATAAAAATAATAATTTTTGAAACAACCCAATACGTGTTTTAATTGTCTTTCTCTTCTTTTTCGCTCGAGGGCAAGCAAAGCTTAAGTTTGGGGGTATTTGATAAGTGTGATTTTAATATGATTTTTATTACTCATATTTTTATGAAAAGTGTCAGTTTTCCTTCAATAATATTGATTTTATTTTATTTCTACATATTTTTCTTTATTTTGAAGGAATGAGAAGATTTAGTGCAAAAGGAGAGCATTTTGGTACAAACGAAGAAACCAAGGATCCAGATTGAAGAAAGGCGACGAGATCCAAAGAGAGTCGAAGAGATTTGGGCGAGGAGCTTTGTACTACGAGAAGCAAAGAGAATTCGTTCCTCTCAGTAGGGGAGGAGACCCAATGGCGATCAGAATTGGTGACAAGAGTTAGGCGAGGAGCGAGATATTTTACCTCTCAGTAGGTGAGAAGACCTAGCGACAATGCTCTGTGGTGTTAGATTGGGCGACCAAACTAACAATCAATTTAAAAGACCAACCTAAATGATATCGCGGACAACAACTAGCAAAGGCGAGTAGCTTTACTGCTCGGAATGTAAACGCACACAAATGGCACCCAGCAAACTCTGTGGAAGAAATAATTGACTGTGAAAAAAAAGCACATGCATGCTTGGACGCCTTGGGACTTGGTGGAGTTGACATGCTGGGAAGCCTAGGGACTTGGTGAAGTTGACATTCTGGGATGCCTTGGGACTTGGTGGAACTTTT
The DNA here is from genome assembly GCA_003123785.1 of Pterocarya stenoptera. Taxonomy (NCBI): domain Eukaryota; kingdom Viridiplantae; phylum Streptophyta; class Magnoliopsida; order Fagales; family Juglandaceae; genus Pterocarya; species Pterocarya stenoptera. The sequence continues at coordinate 479,812 of QEOT01008436.1, read as the reverse complement.
TGAAGAACGGTTTGAAGCTTATATAAAGGCTTGTAACCGGGAGGCAAAGGGAAAAAGAAGGTTGAGAAAGTCGAGAGTTTAAGTTCGGAGTTTGAGTCAAAGTTTGTAGTCTGAGTTGTAGAGCTTTTATCTTTAAGTTTCGTTGTTCTATTGTTTTTCCTTTTAGTTTTATTATGAACTAATTTTATTTTTTAAAGTTTTGAAGTAGTCTACCGTTGAACACACAATTTACATTCTAAGTTATTTTATCTTCATTTTCATGATTGAGTGTTTATTCATTGTTCTTAATACTTGCAATTTTCTAGCTAACTATTGCTCAATCTATTGGATTGCAATGAGACCGAGATGTGATTTGTGATTAGAGCTCTAGTATTAAAAGCCATTAGTAGAGCGAAAGTAGAGATACTTTATTGCGACTAGTGTGATTTTCAAGAAAATCCAAAGAACTTAATGAGTTTCTAAATGATTAAATTCACATAAAGATATGGAGTTATTAATTGGAGATATTTTTGGTATTGTTAGAGAGAAAATATTGAATAGTTAAGGGATTTTTATCATCTATGTGGGATAATTGGAATTCTATAACAAGGAAGAATAAATTGTATGTGATTCGCTAGGTGAAATCAAACACTCTAGATTTGTTCCTATTATCTTTTAAAAATTCAAATTTTAATGCTCTTTTATTTAGTTTAAGTTAGATCATCTATTCTCCAAATTTAGGTTTTCCAAATAGTAATTAATTTAGTCAACTTCAGTACTCAATAGCTGTAACACCCCGCTCCCCAATAAAAATATTTTTAGAGGTTTTGGGGAGCCAGTGTGCTACTAACCTTGAATTTAAAACTTTTCTTTAATGACGTGCCAGATGCGAAAGATTCCATAAATAAAACAACTTTGTTAAATACTTAAAATTCAAAATGGAGTCTACGGAAGCACTTATTTTAAAAAATACGAAAGTCTCTTGTGCTTATCACAATAATTTATTTAAATCTTAAACCATAAAACTAATCATAGAATAATTTGTCTAGGCCTCTGCCTTGCTTCCCGGGGTCAATTCATGCCCTACTATCTCATCCTTATCAATAAGCAACACATCATACAGTAAACATAATAAACATAAGGTTTCTTGAAAAATGTGCATACTCATAAAATATATACGTAAATAACATGAATATGAGCATGAACTTATCTTTCATTTATCATAGGTCGTTACCCATTGTTGACCCCCGTGAGTTAGGGTTAGTGAATCTAAGTAGATTCTGATTCCGCCCGTGGCCGCAGGTTGTGGAATCCATACATAAGGAAGACATACTGGGTGCACTACCAGCATGTATGACCTGGCAATGCAATATGCCCATAACATAGGTACCATCTTCATATCATAACATAGGCCGTTACATATCTTATAATTCATACTTCATCATAATCATACTTGCATACTTGTCATATCATAAATTTCAAAAGAAATCGCATACATACTTGTCATATCATATCATAGATTTCAAATGAAATCGCATTCTTTCATAATTTTCGTTATACATGTTTCCTCACATAAAATCATGATTTTTCATAAATATTTTAATGCATAAATCTTCACATAAAATCATGCATGGCTTTTCATAAATATTTTAATGCATAACTCTCACATACAATCGTGTGTTTTCTAAATCTTTCGATGAATAACTCCATTCATAAAATCATGAATTTTCATAAATAATTTAATGCATAATTCTTCACATAAAATTATAGATTTTCATAATTTTATCATGACTTGGGTAAGTAAAAAGGGGCTTCCAATGGAGGGAGTACATGCATAATATTTTTATAAAAGATAAGCAATTTAGCGTATATACGTGTATGGGTATGATCATGCTACTTACCTTGCAGTACTAATCTACTATTTTTGGCACGTAATTGGTTGCCTATAAAATAAACACGTAATTTGCATAAATTTCTAATTAAACACGTGATTTTATTTAAAACCTAAACTACTAAAATAGTCTAGATTTCTTAAACCTAAATTCTTCCTAACACTAAAATATTCTCACCTGTTAATCCTAATTAGGCATGGGTATTTTTTAGAAAACAACATAATGGGCATGGGCATTTTGGGAAAGTCTGATACAAGACACTAAAAGAAAATAACTCACGGGAGACTTGGTCAACTTGTATGTATTTTCCTGTAAAGTAAAAGAATAAAAAGGCATGATTAGATGAATCTTGTATCTGTGGTGGAGAAGGAGGGCCGTGTGAGAGAAACAGAGGGCACGGGCTCGGGAGTTGTGCGATACTCACCAAGAGAGGGAGACTAAGGCGATGGCAGCTCCGGGGTGGCTGGAAGTGGCCGGCGACACGACTGGTTTCCTGGGCAGGGTGGTGCGACAGAGAGAGAGAGAGAGAGAGAGAGAGAGAGAACTATAAAACCGAAAAGCCTTAGGAAGAGAAATGGTGACCTACGTCGATGGGCTTACCGGGAAGAAGTGGGCTTGGCGGGGCTAAGCTGGTCGGTGATTTCTGTGGTGGCCAGGAGGTGGTTCGACATCCCTTGAGGTGGCTACCATGGAAGAGAAGCAGAGGCTTCTGGCCTCACGTCAGTGGCTACTGTGGCGTGCCTTGGTGGTTGAGGATGGTCCAATGTCTTTTAAGGTGGTTGGTGGTTGCCGGGAGGGAGGCTGCAGTGGTGTTAGCCATCGCTAGGCAAAATCACAAGGGCTGTTTAACGAGTTTTTTCTGGGTTTTGCTGAGGCTGTGCATGATGTTCTTCCTCCGGGTATTTTTTTGTGTGTTTAAAATAGAGGGTTCGTGAGGTTCTTATAGACGATAGGGAGGATATATAGTAGGGTTTTCTGGTATGAGTTGGTGCCCCATTAGGATTTTGATTTATCAATTAAAGGATAAGGAGATTGGATAAGTTGGAGTTGGAGTTGGGAGGTTGTTTTGATCTAAGAATCCTATTCAAACTGGTAATCCAACAATATAGGAATACACACACAAAATAGGCAAAGAACTTCAAAAAATAAACACTATCTAGAAACCTATCTTAAAATATATCTCAAAAAAAAAAAAATCCTACTTCATCCATAAAAATGTTAATTGAAAAAGATAGCCTAATTATCAAACCCAATAAAATATCTGTAATTATCCCTAATAATATAAGATCGGGTCGTTATAATCTCCCCTCCTTATAAAAATTCCATCTTCGAAATTTTCTAGACCTCAACAACCAGTGTACTTATTCGCCACATTCTTTCGTTGTCTATATTCTAAATCCTTGATCAATTGGTCGAACCTATTTTTTCCAAAGTTTTAGTCCTTTGATATTTACTCTTTAACCCTAGCATATTCTCCTAAAAACGTAAACCTCAATATCGCGTTCTATTACCAGCGTAATAATAATTTCATTAGATGATTATCTTAACTCCACATGAAGGAAATTAAATTCTCCACATACAATAATGAAACTCTCCAAAGTTCAGATCCTAACTCCTATAATTCATGCTAAGATAGAATTTTGTTACCTATAACACAAAATATTTCCAATAGTCATCATGAATACCACAACCTACATACCTAATATTTAAACAATAATCAATCTTTCTAGTTGAGGAAAATAGTTACCTTTGTTCTCATTGACGGGTGCGTCTGTGTCACACAACTGTGCCAAGGAGAAGACTCGAGCTGGTGCCATATTCTTTTGTCCGTTTCTTGTAGCTTGAGTAGTAGCTATGTTCTTCCCAGGACAATCTTGAAGATGGTGTCCTTCCTTCCCACACTTGAAACATGTTCCGGTCCCCATCAAACATTTTCCTGCATGCCTCTTACTACACTTCTCACAATTGGCGAGCCATCCAGTCTCGCCCTATCGTGGCCATTGTCCATTATCCTGAAAAGGCCTCTTATCCCTATGTGATACTGGTTGGAGTAGTTGCTGCTACTGCACTTCCTTTGATTATTGTAGTCGATACTTTCTTGAATATCTTCTTCAGCAATGGTAGCTCCGGTGACCAGCTCCATGAAACTCCGAATCCTGAGAGTACGTACACGCTCCCTAATCCTACTCAAAATTTTCAGCTTTCTTTTCCTCATCCAGAATTAAGTAATTGGAAAAACGTGACAATTTCATAAATTTGGTGGCATATTGGTCTACCGTCATCTTTCCTTGGGTAAGATCTGCAAACTGACGGGCCCTAGACTCACGAAGAGTCTGAGGAAAGAAACGCTCCAAGAATATCTTCTTAAAACACTCCCATGTGATAGGGACTCCATCTCCTAGTTCCATCTGCAAGAGTACTTGTGTTGACTTCCACCACTTGTTTGCCGTATCTGTTAAGTTGAAAGCAACATAAGTCACCTTCTAATCGTCCGTGCAATAAAGTGCCTCAAAGATCTGCTCCAATCGTTCGATCCAGCTCTCCGCATCCATGGCATTTGATCTGCCATCGAAAGTAGGTGGGTGCTAGTGGGAGAATTGTTCTAATGTGCATCCTACTTGTGGGGTTCTACCTATGACCATATCACCATTGACCATCCTTTGAAAGAAACATGTCTCTGTAGTAGCGAGTACTTCTGAATTCTCATCTTATACGGTATTGCTCTCAGAGTGGGGTTCGCGTGGTATTCTTTCATGGGGTGCCATTGTAACCCTTGTGGTGGGTTTTTTTTTTTTTTTTGAAAAGGACGACGGGAATTACCATCCGATTAAAAATCTTTTACAGTCCTTCTCAGGGTGCAAGACTCTACGTTATAAAATAAAATAGACATTTGATGATAAAATGGTTTTAGAGTGGAAAATATAAATCTCAATATAAAAAGACCTTTCGTACATTTAAAACCTTCATGCCTAGACCTCCGTGCTCTTTCCCTTTGGCTGTGTCCCTCCTGGGCGTACTGCCCATTTAGCTTCCTGTGGGGGGAGGGGCACACATAAAAACTAAAATGAGTCGAATACTCAGTAAGCATTACTTCATACCGTTAAAATATAGCACCATAGGTTTTCATTCATGCATTCATCATTCTATACATACTATGCGTACATGCATACGTGCTTTCATTTAAAAACATCAGTGGACGGGGGCTTTCATCTTTAAACATGCTTTTCTTTTTTTTTAAAACCTTCCCCCGTCACTAGCTTCATTTCTTGAAGAATGCGATGCATTCATACATACATTTACTTTTCTTTTCTTTCACTTTTATAGGCCGGTGCATGTTATTACACCCCGCGTGCTGGGGTTAGCGGCCTTTTGGGCCGATGGATTCACCCGTGGCCACGGGTTGGAATCCCTTTCCGTTAGGGTGCAGCACTGGGTGCACTACCAGATACTACTGCCCGGCATTGCAATCTGCCCATTCATTCATTGGGTACCCCTTTCCATTCATTCATATGGCCGTTACGTAGTTTCATACATTCGCTCATGCCACATGCCATTCATTCATTCATTCATGTCAGCTCTAAAGAGCTAAGGCTTTCATTCATTCGTTTGCATGGGCATGAGCATTCATTTCTTTTCTTTTCTTTTCATTTCATGCTTTCATGGGAAAAACATCTTTTTCATGAGAAAACATATCTTTTCATGCAAAACGTCATTTAAAAGCATGAACTTAAACATCTTCTTTCGTGGCATCATTTAAAACATCAGTTCTTAGGGACATTTTAACATCGGTTCTCACGGACTAGTTTAGAACACTTTCTTCGCGTCAGTCAAAGCATCGGTTTGAAGCTCGGGGCAGGGGCCTCGAGGCTTCCTTTATTTTCTTTAGAAAATACGTACAATAGATACATCTTATAGTCATCCATTCACATGCATACAATTAATACTTTTGGGTGCGTAAAAAGGGGCTGCCGAGAAGGGGCTGCCGAGAAGGGGCCGTACATACTTATACTTTTCAATACTTAGCATGCTTTCTTTAAAAATATCTTTCGTGTCCTTTCGTAAAGCATCTTTCATGGAGAAAAGCGTTTCTTTCTTTCTTTTCTTACATACTTTAGAAAACTCTAGAAGAGCATAAACGTAACACTTACCTGGACTCCATGCTACTTTCATATCATGCAGTCCATTCATGCGCGTGTCAGATGGCACCTACATTCATACATAACCTTACGTTATTCTCTATTTAGTGCATAAATAGCTGAACTAGAAATAGAGCTATGCTTTATTTAGAACACTCTCCTTCTATCCTGTGTCCTTTCACGTTCCTTATTATGATAAAACCCTTAGAGACCCATTACGGTCTCTACTTCCTTAAACCTTACGTTCTACTTCGAGTGCTTACTCGCTAGGGTGAACCCATGATTCACCTTAGGATTAAGACACTAAGACTTCTGTCTCATTCTTCTTATTAACCACGTTTCGACGCATAACTTAGACTGACTAAGTCACGCATCCCATTCTTAGACAGTACTCTCATCATTACCCTCATGTATCTTAGCATACTCTACTTCTCATGACCATCCATCTGCTCTACATGACTCCAAGCCACTCCGAGGCTGAAGCACAGTGTATCCATACTTAGGACAGATTACCCATTACATATGGTGAATCTGTCCGGCACGTGCATTTAACCAGATAACACACGTACCTTACTCCTTTATCCCTTAAGACCATCTTTTAATACATTGGTCATCGGGTCGTATGGCAAGCGCCATACTCCGATACCAACCTTCTCATAACCCGGCTAGCACGATCCTTCACGCTAGCCGTTCCTCATGACAGTTCATCCCAACACTTAGCACGATGGGACTCTGTCCATAATTACACCTTACGTCACGCCATATAGCTCGAGACTGATCCCAAGCTACACTGTGATCCTGTCACGTCATCTCACATACATCATAACCCATCACAGCACAGCTTCATGATTGACCACGTCACTTCATGACGTTGCCCAATCATGCTTCCGCTGCACCACTCTGATACTTCTTAGCCACTTAGCACATACTCCTGGCCATAAGCCAATCACATGGCGACACCCGTCGCCTTGGACCATAGCCATATCACTACTACAGCACATACCACAACATCTTACGCCACGCCATATAGCTTGAGACCATTCCCAAGCTACATCGTGACCTTGTCACGTCACCTGACACTTCGCTACATTACCTATACGTCAACTTCCAACTCATCACGAGTACGGTTCCTCACGTACTCCCGTCACATTGTGACACCTCATCACGTTTCCGCTACAACACTCTTTCGTTAACTCTTCATCAATCGCAAGAACGACTTCTTAATTGACCATGTCACTTAGTGACGTTGCCCAGTCACACTTTCGCTGCGCTACTCTGATACTTTCCAGTCACTTTGCACTTACTCCCGGCTATAGGCCGATTACACGGCGACACCCGTCGCCTTGGACTACAGCCGTACTTCACAGCACAACTCCATGATTGACCACGTCACTCCATGACGTTGCCCAATCATGCTTCCGCTGCACTGCTCTGATACTTCCTAGCCACTTCGCACTTATTACCGGCCATAAGCCAATCACATGGCAACACCCGTCGCCTTGGACTATAGGCCATATCTCACACACTTCGGGACACTGTTCCACAGTTCCCAACACCATACCTCAAGCTCTTCGCCCATCAACTACGAAATCACCTTTATCTTCACGACAAGCCATACGGTGTATCGCTGCACCTCATGAGTACACTCCTCATACACTCCCTTCACAGGACTACGCCACATCACCACTATGGCACACACGCCATATGGTGCATCGCTCTACCACATAGAGTACACTCCACGTGTACTCCCTTCACAGGATTACGCCACATCACCACTATGGCGCACACGCCATATGGTGTGTCGCTCTACCACATGGAGTACACTCCTCGCGTACTCCATTCACGATACGACGCCACGTTACCGTTATGGCATACACGCCATACGGTGCCTCGTCTCACTACAATGGAGTACACTCCACATGTACTCCATTCACGGCACTACGCCACACCACTACTATCGCACATATACTACAACCACACTTCACAGCACAGTCCACAACACTACACAGCACACTTCCAAATTACGCCCAACACTTCACCACAGCATGTCACATCACCACTGCACAGCGAATCCTATAATACTAGCAGCACAGTCCACAACCTATAATACTAACAACACAGTCCACAACCTAGTCAACTAGCTAGCATCTAATTATTTAATATAAATAGCGAGGGATAGAGATTTATAAAATCGACGGGATAACCTGTGCGTCGCTCGTTGACCGTTACAGCTATAACGCCGGAGGAACGTATGGGGTGGCTACACCGCGTACAGTGGCTGTTTAAGCGTTTGGATAGCTAGGTGTGGTCTTGGAAGGGCCTAGGGTGGCCTTGATGATGATGGCAAGGGGCATAACACAGCGGATCTCGCCGTGTACAGTGGCGGTCAGTCACGCGCAGTGACTGTCAATCACGTGCAGTGATTACCCACCACATAAAGTGGTGTTTTAGGCTTGGGCTAGGCTAGGGGAGGTTGCTGGTGGAGCCGTGGAGGCTCGGTGGTGGTCGGCACGGTGATCTACGGTGGCTGGCCGTGCACTGTGAGGGAGGAGAAGCCGTGGGAGAGTGAGAGAGAGTGTGAGGCCGTGGGTGGTAGATCGGAGCCATGGGAGGTTGGGTTAGCTTCGTGGTGACCTGAGGAAGCCGGAGAGGGTGGTCACTTGCCGTGGGTGGCGGCGCACGGCGGCGGATCGGGCTTAACCCGTGCGGTGGAGAGAGGAACACCGGGAGGTGGAGGAGGGGCCTACTGGCCGTGGGTTCATGGGAGGAGAAGGGGGAGACCTGAGGAGTCTCGTGGTGGTGTCCGTTGGCCGAAATGGCCATGCACGGCTGCGGTAGGTGGCTGCACAGTGAACCCGTGCATGGGTTTGCTGTGCTCGTGCATGGTGGAGGGAGGTGGCTGCATGGGAGGGGTTGAGGCCGCTGGAGGGGGCCGGTCGGTGGCAGGGGAGGCTGCCATGGGAGTGGTGGCGCCGGAGAACGACACACGGCGGCGCATTGAGTACTAAGCCCATTCGGGCTTGCACTGCCGAGGGAGGAGGAGGGGCGAGCGTGGAGGAGCAAGGCTGGCATGGTGGAGCTCACCGGAGGGAGGGGATGCCGGTCGTGTGGGCGGTGAGGCACGCCGGCGCCGGGCTGAGGGCTGGAGGAGATCGGGCGAGAGAGAGAGGGGTCTCGTACGTTGCAAGCCGAGAGGGAGGAGAGAGAAAGGGGAGGGAAAAGTGAGGGAAAAAGAGAGAGGGCTGGGATTTTATCCTAAAACCCATCGTCTAGGGGTCTATAAAATGGTCTACGATGACCCTTAAACACTGATTTGAAAACGCGTAAAAGCTAACTTAATTAAAAGCACTGATAGGAATCAAGATAGAATATTATTTAAAATAATATTTCTTCATCATTTATAAAATGATGAAGTCTTACTTAAAATATTTAAAAGAGTAAAACTATTAAATTAATTAAAGATTCCATTATTATTTAGATCACATAATATTTTAAATAACTGGAATCATTTATATAAAATGATTCCCACAATTATAATATTTTTGGAGCTCTTCAAAGATATTATAATTTAGTTATTTAAAATATTCCTTAGTTAAATAATAATAGGAATCTTCCATTTAAAATACACATTACTTTAAAACACAAAACTAACTTTAGAAATCATGTAGGATCTTTTAAAACACGCCATCGGGATCTGGCACCCATAACGGGGCTCTTAGACACTAGAGAGAAGAGGAACGGGCTATCACATCAGACATAATTGCTTACGTCAGAAGAAGGAAGGAAGGAGCAGGGTGTTATAGCCATTCTTGCTTGCATGTTTTAACAATGTCAATCAAAATGCATTTAAATACTAAAAGAAAAATTTATAGCATACTTACTATAGGGCAAAATTTTCCTTGGCGAGACATTGACCTAAACATTCATTTCCTTCTTTTTCTATTTTCCAAAACTTCTATGTTTTAAAAAATTTCTTTGCAAAAAGTTTTCCTCTCTTTATTTTGAAAAGTCTACAGAATCTTCGACTTGGGCTCTGATACCAAATTGTAACACCCCGTTCCCCAATAAAAACATTTTTAGAATTTTTGGGGAGCCAATGTGCTACTAGACTTGAACTTAAAACTTTTCTTTTAATGATGCGCCATATGCCAAACATTTCATAAATAAAACAACTTGATTAAATACTTAAAATTCAAAATGGAGTCTGCGGGAGCACTTATTTTAAAAAATACAAAAGTCTCATGTGCTTATCACAATAATTTATTTAAACCTTAAACCATAAAACTAATCATAGCATAATTTGTCTAGGCCTCTACCTCTCCTCCCGAGGTCAAGTCCTGTCTTGCTGTCTCATCCTCATAAATGTGATCACCTGGGGTGGTTTTAAAACATAAAAATATACAAAAATGAGTCGAATACTCAATAAGCAACACATCATACAGTAAACATAATAAATATAAGGTTTCTTGAAAAATGTGCATACTCATAAAATACATACGTAAATAACATGAACATAACCATGAACTCATCTTTCAGTTATCATAGGCTGTTATCCATTGTTGACCTTCATGAGTTAGGGTTAGCAAATCTAAGTAGATTCCGATTCCACCCTTGACCGTGAGTTTTGGAATCCATACATAAGGAAGACATACTGGGTGCACTACCAGCATGTACGACCAAGCAATGCAATATGCCCATAACATAGGTACTGTCTTCATATCATAACACAGGTCATTACATATCTTATAATTCATACTTCATCATAATCATACTTGCATACTTGTCATATCATAGATTTCAAATGAAATCGCATTCTTTTATAATTTCCGTGATACATGTTTCCTCACATAAAATCATGATTTTTCATAAATATTTTAATGCATAAATCTTCACATAAAATCATGCATGGCTTTTCATAAATATTTTAATGCATAACTCTCACATACAATCATGTCTTTTCCTAAATTGTTTGATGGATAACTCTCATAAAATCATGAATTTTCATAAATAATTTAATACATAATGCTTCACATAAAATTATGGAGTTTCATAATTTTATCATGACTTGGGTACGTAAAAAGGGGTTTCCAATGGAGGGTGTACATGCATAATATTTTTATAAAAGACAAGCAGTTTAGCATACATACGTGTAAGGGTATGATCATACTACTTACCTTGCAGCGTTAATCTACTATTTTTGGCACGTAATCGGTCACCTATAAAATAAACACGTAATTTTCATAAATTTCTAATTAAACAGGTGATTTTGTTTAAAACCTAAACTACTAAAATAGTCTATATTTCTTAAACCTAAATTCTTCCTAACACTAAAATATTTTGACCTGTTAATCCTAATTAGGCATGGGTATTTTTGGGAAAACAACATAATGGGCATGGGCATTTTGGGAAAGTCTGATACAAGACACTAAAAGAAAATACCTAATGGGAGACTTGGTTAACTTGTATATATTTTCCAATAAAGTAAAAGAATAAAAGGCATGATCAGATGAATCTTTCATCTATGATAGAGAAGGATGGCCGTGCGAGGGAAACAGAGCTCGGGAGAGGGAGTCGTGCGATACTCACCGAGAGAGGGACACTGAGGCGATGGCAGCTCCGTGGTGGCTGGAAGTGGCTGACGATGCGACTGGGTTCCTAGGTAGGGTGGTGTGACGCTGAGAGAGTAAGCGAGAGAGAGAGAGAGAAAGAGAGAGAGAAGAGAGAGAGAGAGAGAAAGAGAACTATGAAACCGAAAATCCATAGGAAGGGAAATGGTAGCTAACACCGATGGGCTTACCGGGAAGAAGTGGGCTCGACGAGGCTGAGCTGGTCTGCGATTTCTGTGGTGGCCGGGAGGTGGTTCGATGTCCCTCGAGGTGGCTACCATGGAAGAGAAGTAGAGGCTTCGAGCTTCACGTCCATGGATGCTGCGGCGTGCCTTGGCGGTTGAGGATGGTCCGATGTCTTCTAAGGTGGCTGGTGGTTGCGGGGAGGGAGGCTGCAGTGGTGCTGGCCGTGGCTAGGCGAAATCATAGAGGCTGTTTAATGAGTTTTTTATGGGTTTTGCTGAGGTTGTGCATGATGTTCTTCCTCTAGGTATTTTTTTGTGTGTTTAAAACAGAGAGTTCGTGAGGTTCTTATAGACGATAGGGATGATATATGGTAGGGTTTTCTAATATGAGTTAGTCCCCCATTAGGATTTGGATTTATCAATTAGGGGATAAGGAAGTATGGACTTATAGTATGGACTTATAGTACTAAGTCAGTATATTGTAATAACATTTTCTAATATATTGTAGTAACATTTTTATTTGGACTTATCGTATGGACTTATAGTACCAAGTCAGTATATTGATGCTTTTAATAGAGTAATTATAAGTTGATCATGTTTTAGTTTTTATATATTAAACTCATTTTGTATGAGTTTTGTTTTAAATACAGATTAAATAAATATTTGAAATATATTATTAGTATTAATGAATTTTAGAAGTACATAGTAAGTGTAAGATTTTATTTTAATAGTCAGAGAAATTATGTGGATATTGAGGAATTTGGGAAGTGATGATATTTTAGGCTTATGAGAATTTCAAGTATTGAGGAATTAAAATAGGTTAATTTTAGGATTTTAGGTTAAATATCGAAATACGTATTCGATTGAAAATTTACGAGAATTATGTGATTATTTTATAGGTGATGATTAATATTTGCCCGGCATTGTTGAGGAAATATTCGAAAGGCTAAGAAGTCCAGGTAAGCGGGGTAAATATACTAGTTTTACATAAAAGAAATGAAATGAGGTTGACTTTGAAAATAAGCATGTTTGTTTTTTAAAAGAAATCCGAAAACGACTTCAGATGTTTATTTTGCATATGCATAAATTCTATATACGAGAAAGTATTTTCTGTCATGACTGGTGTAGACATGAGCTGAAATTTTGTGCATTCAGTTTCTGAACTATGCAAAAAGAGCGAATATGAACATCTAAAAGCTTTTATTGTGAATAAATGAAGAGATTTTGATTCTGTTTATTGTGAACATGTGAAATGATCTGAAGTTGTTCAGTATTCGGTTTTGTTATGATGTGGCATCTGAAGACCTTGGCATGAATTTCTGATATCGTTATCTGAATAGGATCTGGTTCCGATGTTATTCTATTATGTTTCTGTTAAGGCCCAGCCACGGGTATAATGGTGGTTTATAACCCTACCACGGGGGTGAAACATGGTATATGGCCTAGCCACGGGTATAATGGTGGTTTATAACCCTATCACGGGGGTTAAACATGGTATTTTTCCTGATGAAATGCTCCGATATGATATGAAGATGATGTCTCAGTTTATGATATGCCGAATGATTTTTGAATAAGAAAGTTTTCTGAAAGTTTCGCTCTGATATTTTGTAACAAGCTTTGTTTATGCATTTTGAAAGTAATATGTTGTTCTGTATTCTGAAAGTAAATGTTTTGTCCTACATACCGAACTTTATAAATGCTCATGTTTACATGCTAGTATAAGTTCTCTGCTTACTGAGTTGTTGATAACTCACTCCTTATCTCCACAATATTTTTCAGATATTTTGATGGTTCAGCTGAGGATCAAGATTTTGAAGCATTGGGTGAGATGATTTAAGTATAGTGGATTAAGCATAAAAAGTTTTTATGAGAATTGTCGATTTTTATTAAGAAAATTTATTGAGTTATGATGACTTGGCAGTTTGGAAAATTTGTTATATTGTGGAAATTAGATTTAATCGAAATTTCTATATGATATTGGGAATTTGGTGTCTATTTTTATATTGTTGAAAAGTGAGTTTAAGTGATAGGAAGTAACTCTCCGACCCATGCGGGACCGGGGCATTACATTCGTTTTCTTGAAAACACTTTACTACTTGTTATGATTCTGTGCACTTGTAGATAATGACCAAAAGAATCAACAGCTATCAATGGTAGTGATACCTCTTCAACTCTCTTACAACTCTGTTACAATAATCAACCAATGCAATCATACCATTTCTATAAAAATGAAAAAGTTTTATAAAACTACCAACCATTTCATATATAATTGTAAAATAGTTGTAAGATGATCATATTCTCCAATAATTAATGGGGATAGTCCACATTTATCTATCCCAACTGAAGGAAAAAGAAGAAAAGGTTACCACCACATAATGATATCTCTATAACTCTTCTACAACTATTTTACAAATAACTAATTATGTACTTGTGCCATTTATTAAAAATAATCTCTATCAAATTATAACTACATTCCATTTAAAACAATGTTTTAAAATAGTTGTAAAAGAGTTTGCTAATTATCATTTTCCCATTATAGCATCAATTCTCTCACTTGCAGTGTTCCTATTGACAATGATTTTTAGGTCAATTCAATCTTGGCTACATTAATTCTCGAGGAATCTTTAGATTATTTATAATAGATTTTAGTCTTCAAACTGTTATTGAACAACACTTTTCATGGCTAGATGAATGTCTTTGGATGAACTTGTTTGGTATTGTATTGAGAAGGGCTGGACTAAATCCTTTACAACCATAGATAGTTGGTCTGGAGATGATCTTGCTAATTGCAATTGGAATAGTAGGATTAAATGCCATTTTCATGGTTGTCTCACCTAAGGATTTAAAAGGAATATCAAGGTGTGAAATTGTTAAGGAAGCTTTGGATGTACTAAAAGTTACACTCGAAGGAATCAAAACGATAAAAAGTTCTAATTTCCAATTGTTAACTTGTAGGTTTGAGGAAATAAGGATAAAAGATTCTTCTTCTAACGAGGATGGTAATTAAATTGCTTTTCATACATCTATTGTAATTAGTACCTCTACAAAATGTGACTATGAACCATCCAATGCACAAAAAGAGCTTTTCCTTTATTTTTAATGGAACTATGAAGAATGGTAGTGAATAGTGAGGCCAAGAAGGATTATTAATGGTTTCTCCCAAAAACACTTGGCTTCAAATTTAGTCAAGTAAAAAACATGAGAGTTTTTTCTCTTGAGACTTGGTTTAGAGCTTTATGATATGGTTTGGGCAAGTTTTGGCCAACCACCCAAGCCTTCTCAAAATCTAAGCACTCCTGACCAATTCCTAATCATGTCCCACACCATTTTTGTGCTCTTTTGGTTTTCGAGACTCTGCTATGGTTGTCGTCGAGGGCCCCCATGGACCCTTGACGTTAGCTAGGAGACCACAAACTTTTGCTGATTTGGAGTCACAAATGCCTTAGGCCATTCCTGAGGTGGTTGTATCATTTCGACACCCTAAGGTTTTGGATGGAGATGTTTTTGTTCAATTTTCTAAAGAAGAACTTGAGATGTCTGTTGAGTCTTTCCCTTTTGCTATAGTTATGAAGTTCCTGCGTCAAAGACCATCTTTCGATCTGATTAGAAGTTTCATTCATGGGAGATGGGGTCTGATGTCTCAACCGGTGGTATCTGCAATGAGGAAGCCGAGACACGTTTTTGTTCAATTCTCCAACAAAGATGATTTTCTTAAGGCAATGACAAGGGAGAGTTGTGATGTTGATGGTGTTATGTACAGAGTATTTCAATCTCTTGATTTTACTAAAGATTCATAACTAGATATGGCTCCTGTTTGGACCGTGCTTCTAGGCCTCCTCTGAATTTTTATCATGAGGCCATGCTCAGAATGGAGGGTGAAGATTTAAGGATGTCGGTAATAGAATAGGAGTCTCAGGTTTTAGCGCAAAATCCTGTTATTGGCCATGGAAACGGATTTGCATGGAGGTCAGGATCTGGTGCAGGAATTTACGTGTGAAAATGGTGGAGTAGTGGAGGGGCAATCTAGTGGGACCCAAGTCATAGAGACCCCATGTGATGATGTACCTGTAGTGGAGGAGTTGGGACCGGATGGAGAAGATTTGCTACCATGGGATCCTTATGTAGGGAATGTAGTTGGCCATTTATCAAGACAGAAGATGTGCGGGAGTTGGCTATTTAAGAGGCTAATCCTAGAATTTTATCTTATTCTGAGGGAGAAAAAGAGCTTCCTCATTCGGGAAAAGAAAAAGATGGTGTTTCAGACTCAGAAATTGGAAAAAACGGAGGTGCCTACAGGTCACCTTTTGCAAAGTTTTACTAGGGCTCCGAGCAGGCCCTCTCGACTGGATTTATGAATGGTAAGATTTTGTTTTGGAATGCTCGAGGTCTCAGAACCTCGAAACAAAGACTTCGGTCTTTGTTAAAAATTCATAAACCAAAAGTGCTTGTTGTGGCAGAACATTTTCGAAGTGATACTAACCTTTTACGTTGGCAAAATATTTTACGATTTGATGCATCATTATCTAATGGAGTCAATGATGGGAAAATATGGATTTTCTGGCAAGATGAGATATAGGTTAATACTATTGGTGCATCTAGCCAACAAGTTATGTTGTTGATTAATTCTACCGTGATGGTCTCAGTTGTGTATGCCAAATGTAGGTACTTGGATAGAAGGTCTCTTTGGTCTAAATTGGTCTATATCAGCTCCTCGACCTTGTTGTGGATTATTATTGGGGATTTTAATATTATTAGGCATGATAGTGAGCGAAATGGTGGACATCCAAGGTTGCCTTGTGCAATGGAGGATTTTTCCAATTTTATTGATGCTGGTGGACTGATGGATATACCATTCACTGGGAATCATCTTTCTTAGTGCAATGGTCAAAGTGGGTTGGCGAGAAGTTGGGCACGTTTGGATAGAGCTCTTTGTAATACCAGGTGGTTGGAACTATTTCCATCGGGTTCCCTTCAGTATTTGGCTCGAAGGTCATCTGATCATTCTCATTTGCTCCTTGGTTTGGCTAAGAGTTCAACTCGCTATGGCCCCAGTGCTTTTAAGTTCCAACAGATGTGGACAACACATGATGATTTCTGGAGGTTAGTATCGTCTGTTTGGTAGCAGGATGTTTGTGGATTTGGTTTATCAAAGCTTGCTTTCAAGCTGAAACGGATGAAAGATGTGCTTAGACATTGGAATAAAGAGGTGTTTGGTTGGACTGGTGCTCATATTAAACGACTAGAGGAGAGAGTTGAAGACGGAGAGAAGAGGCTGCAAGAATAATTTTTTCAAGATGTTGAAAATGATGTCTTGGCGTCGAAAATTGAGCTTACGTCCTAGTTAAAAAGAGAAGAGGTCAGGATTACTCAAAAAATAAAGAAAACATGGATTGATCATGGGGAGGTTACTTCGTCTTTTTTTGCAGCACTACAGGCAAGGAAGCATACCATTATTCATAATATCCATCTTAGTGATGGGAGGATATTATCGATACCAGAAGCCATTCATAATGAAGTTGTGATTTATTTTGATGATTTTCTTCAGGCTCGTTCAACTGCCAGGTTCCCGATATCTCGCATCTTATTCAGCCTGAGGTTTCAGAAGTGGAGAATTAGACTATATGCACAGCCCCTTCAGAACAGGAAATTAAGGATGCTTTATTCACAATACCTGTGAATAGCAACCCAGGTCCAGATGGTTTTGCTTTGGGTTTTTCTGTCATTGCTGGACTTTGGTGAAAGCCGAGCTACTGGAAGCCGTGCATGGATTTTTCTTGGGTTATTCTCTTCCTAGGTACTATACTTCTTCTTTCATTGTATTAACTCCTAAGGTTCCGAATCCCTCATCCTTTGGTCAATTCAGACCCATTAGTCTATGCTCAGTTGTTTATAAGATTTGTTTAAAGTTGTTGGTCGGTCGACTTTTTCTTTTTTTTTTTTTTTTTAAGAAGAGTCGGTAGCTACACACATAGCAGCCCCGTCCCAAGTTTATTAATTAACCCTCACTTGTGGTGGAGAAATACCGTGGTAACTTCATTATACTTGGGGGTTTACAAGTTAGAACGCTATAAACTAACCCAAAACCAAGTGTCGAAACAAGTCAAGACAAAAAACTAGTAGCTAACAACTAACCAGTAACTAACAAGCCTAAAACAAAAAACTAAGCCAAACCTGAATAAAACCAGCTGAGGCTCTTATTCTGTCCATAAGCACCTTATTGACTGCTTATAGGCAAATAGCATGAAGACAAATTTTATCAATTTTGAGAATCCCTTTGAGCAAATGCGGCACTTCATTGTAAGTATTCCACGTACCATTTTTCTGATCTGAAGCCCAACGTGCCAAGAAATTTGCTCCTGCATTGCCTTCTCTATAAATATGTCTTACCTTAACTTCCAAGGTAGCAAGAATAGTTTGTATATTTTTCCAATAATCTTCAAGATACCATATACCACATCTCCATTTTTCTATCCAATGAACCACTAACAAAGAGTCTAATTCAATCTCCACTCTTCAAATTGCCAAATCCTTACAATATTGGAGACCATAGAAAAGTGCAATGAGCTCAACTTCATTATTAGAGCCATGCCCCAATTCTTTAGCAAACCACCTGGTGGGTCAACTTACGTCGGTCTTCAGTAGATTAATTTCTATGTAATAAGGTGCGTTTTTCCGGGTAGAAGTATTTTCAAAAATATTACCTACGACGCCCCCAACCTCCGCTTGGGATAGAACGAAGACTTAAAGCGACTGGACATGTAACACAAGATTGCATACCTCCATACATGACAGTTATTATGAAATGCATCCTATAAATGTAACTAGCAGTATAAAACAATCGCAGTGGATATAAGGGTGAAAATATAACTTATGCCAGAATAACTAAAAGCATCCCAATGCATTAATGACCATCATAAGTTCAAAGCCAAGTTGTAGCGTAGCTTAGTGCAGTTAAACATAAAGAGTCTCCAAAGCTAAATCAATCGCTTCATGCATTCCAAAGCACAAAGGACTAATGCTATAAACAAAATGATCAAGTTTAGTCTCCTCTTGAGGTCAAGCTCCTCCTCAATCAGTCGGATCCAATGCTCCATCTAGTTCATCATCCTCAAGACCTGACACAACTCCTACCATTCTGAGTGGAATGATAGTGGGCCCACAAGGGATGAGATTTACTCAAAATCTCGATAAGTTAAACAACCAACATGCACAAAGATAAATTAAGCATGAAAAATGATAAATACAAAATGCAGAAAATCAGTTTGAGTGTCTCTCCCATCCAAATTCCTTAACATTTTTAGAAAAACAGAGACACATGTTTTCGTTCAAAGAACATTTTTACTTCCATTATTGAAAACATAACTTCATCATAACCTTTCATCATTATTAGCAATTCATATTAAATCGTAATATCATAACATGTGGTAATGTCACAGTTCCCCATATGCACTATTAGTACCTGTCAGTGACTGTAGTACAACTTATGTTGAAACTACTTTGTCTACAGACTCGTTCTCAATGCATTGGTAATATAACATAACAACAACATCATAAAGTATACACCCACTAGCATTAGGTGTCGTACCATTTTGACTTTGCTCCAACGTTCCTTAAAAAGAACTCATTCGAAGCCCGTTGGCTGTTCTTCGCCAACCTAAGGATTACCACTCAATTCTTAAACACTCCAGAGTAGACAGAGGAGTTCCATTAGGATAATTCCTCATCCTAGCCTTTGGAGTCATTAAAAAAATTATTTCCATGTTATGCTTGAAAATTGTATTTCATGACATGTGCATATTTACAAGCTTTAATGTAAAAATGACATTTATAGATGTAATATGCAAAAATGGTGAAAAATATCACGTCATGTAAGTATGCACTCAATGTATCATATAACATGATATTTTATGCTCAAAATGATAATTGAAGTATGAATGAAGCATTTATCAATAATTCATAAATAACTTATCAAGGTGTAAGTTAGAGGCCAACTTATAAACATCCTGAGTTTTCGTAAAAGGTTGTAGCGGCTGAAAATAAATTCATACTAAGTTAGGATTTATACTACTATGGATGAGGTTCATAAACAAGGGCTTCAAAAATGGATATTTACAAAAAGACCCCTAGACTTTCAAAAAGTGCCACTAAGCCCTTATGATATGAACCAGTAAGAATGGAATCACTTGAACTCATAATCAATTTAAAAACTCAGCCAAGAAAGCCAAAATTAAGTCAATGGATGGAGAATCTAGACCCGTTGAGAACGTGTTTCAAGAACCTAGTTTATATTAAAATCTAGACCCGTTGAAGAACCTATCTCAAGAACCCAGATTACGAGGAACGCCACAAAGGTTGTGATTTACCTTTGATAAGTTCAAAAGTTCAATCAAGAATAAGAGGGGTAAACTCAACTTACAATGAAAATTCAATATTGTCTAACCCTTAAAATGAGGCTACAAAGAGTATTAAAGCAAAACCTAATTAAAACCCTAGCCAAAATAAAGCCTTTCTCTCAAAAATACTCCTGAATGAATAGTATCGTGCTACAGTAATTCGGCTACAATAACTTCTTGAAACCCTAGTTCCTAAAAAGTAACTTTCCAAATAAGCCCTTGGCCGCAATACAAGGCCTTCCCTAGTTCATAAGAAATAAGACATATGTGAGTCAAGCATCCTCAAGCCCACTTATTCTAAACTAATAAAATAAATCCTTTAACAAATTGAAAGCCTTCAGTAACAATAGGCCCAAATAATAACTCTAAGTTATGTGTTCCACAACTTATATCAAGTGGATCAAAACTGGTTCTCCTTCTTTCAAACACATCTTGAGTGTTGGGCTCTTGCTAGCTTCATCCCAAATGGATTGTACCAATCCTTGCATTGCTTCCTTGATCTTCTTAGCTCTTGATCTTGTAATTGGCCCATCTGGAACATGCAAAGGATCTTTAAAACTAGGTCCACCTTGGTTCCTATCATTCTCCCTCGCCTCAAAAGGATTCGACCTCGACTCTTGACCTACATCAAAAGGAGAAAGATCAGAAATATTAAAAGTAGCAGAAACGTTATACTCACCTGGAAGGTCCACTTTATATGCATTGTTATTAATTTTCTCAAGAATTTGGAAAGGTCCATCTCCTCGAGGATGCAACTTAGTCTTTCTATGGGCTGGGAATCTTTCTTTGCTCATGTGAACCCAAACCCAATCTCCTAGTTCAAAGATGACACGTCTTCGCCCTTTATTGGCTTGGGAAGCAACCCTTTCATTCTTTTGGGCAATTTGAAGCCATACCCTTTCATGAACTTACTTCACCAACTCCACTTTCTTTTGTCCATCCAAGCTACTCCTGCCATCAACTCGTAAAGGCATCAAATCTAAAGGAGTAAGTGGATTCAAACCATAAACAATTTCAAAAGGAGAATATGAAGTTGTAGTATGCATGGCCCTATTATATGCAAACTCTATAAATGGCAAACAATCCTCCCAAGTTTTTAAATTCTTATGAACAACAGTGCGTACAAGCTGAGTTAAAGTCCTATTAACTACTTCAGTCTAACCATCAGTCTGTGGATGACAAGTAGTGGAAAATAAGAGCTTGGTACCCAATTTTCCCCACAACACCTTCCAAAAGTAGCTACGGAATTTAACATCCCTATCAGAAACAATACTCCTAGGTACACCATGAAGTCGCACTATCTCCCTGAAAACAAGTCAACTATGTTTGTGGCATCATCTGTTTTATGGCATGGAATGAAATGTGCATCTTACTAAATATATCCACAACCACAAAAATAGAATCTCTACCCCTTTTTGTCCTAGGCAGCCCCGAAACAAAGTCCATAGATATATCTACCCATGGCTTACTAGGAATAGGTAAGGGTGTATACAACTCATGTGGCAAAACCTTAGATTTGGCCTTTCTACATATAATGTACTTGCCACAAATGCGATTGACATCTCTCTTCATCTTAGGCCAAAAGAAATGTTCATGAAAAATGTCTAAAGTTTTCTTAACACCAAAGTGTCCCATTAATTCCCGACCATGTCCCTCACATACCAATAACTCACGCATCGAACAATTGGCACACAAAGTTTGTTTTCTTTAAACAAATAACCATCATGCTTGTAAAGCTTACCGAATGCCGCCTTATCACATGCCTTATACACATTAGAAAAGTCAGCGTCATCGGCATACATGTCTTTCAAATATTCAAACCCAAGCATTTTAGCACTCATAGAAGTAGGAAGTACATACCTCTGGAATAAAGCATCAACAACAATGTTCTCCTTACCTTGCTTGTAACGAATGACATATGGAAAGGTCTCAATGTATTCCATCCATCTAGCATGCCTTTTATTCAACTTACCTTGACCATTGAGATGCTTCAATGATTCATGATTGGTGTGGATCACAAATTCCCTAGGCCACAGGTAGTGCTACCAAGTCTTTAATGCACGAACAAGAGCATAAAACGCTTTGTCATAAGTAGGTTACTTCAAGGACGCCCCACTTAGCTTCTCACTAAAGAAAACTATAGGCCGCCTATCCTGCATCAAAATGGCTCCAATCCCTATTCCTGAGGCATCACATTCAATCTCAAAAGATTTGTTAAAATTAGGTAATGCTAACATAGGTGCAGAGCACAACCTTTCTTTAATAGTGGCAAAAGCATTTCTTGATCAGCCCCCCAATGAAACTCAACATTCTTTTTAATTACCTCAGTGAGTGGTGCAGCCATGGTGATAAAGTCTTTAACAAAACGCCGATAAAATCTAGCTAAGCCATAAAAGCTTCTTACCTCAGTGATGTTCTTTGGCGTTACTCCTTGATGGCCTTGACTTTCTCTTCATCCACCGCAATACCTTTTGTACTAACAACATAACCAAGAAAAACAACTTTGTCCATGCAAAAGGTACATTTCTTAAAATTAGCATACAACTTTTCACATCTCAACACATAAAACGCATATCTTTTTTTCTTTTTCTTTTTTTATAAAAAGTCAGGGCCCCATGTCCAGTAGAGGCCCCTACCCCGAGTATTATTAAAGACCCCTCACTTATGGTGGAGGAACACCGTGGAAACAAAACGCTCAACCACCTAAGCTTACAAAACAATTTCCAAACCAAAGTGATACCCAAACCCCTGAACCAAAAAACAGAGTCTACCTCTCCAACCAAAAATCCGTGAACAACCAACCTCATTTCTCTCTAATAAAAGGAATTCCCAAACGATCCATATGCAAAAATCCTCTCAACCGAGGTTGTAATATTTTCGTACCAATAAAATCCATAGTGACTCCAGGCGACCCTTCTTTCACCAAAAAATCTACTGCCATATTTGCTTCTTGGAAAATATGCTTAAACGGTACATTGAGCTCATGAACAAGTTCTTTAATCTCCTCCCAAAAATCCCAAAGAAACCAAAGTCGACAAATTCTAGAAGCAAACCAATTTATGATAACCATTGAATCAGATTCTACTAAGACATCCTGCAAACTTAAACGTTTGCTTAACCGAAGCCCATCAAGTAAAGCTCGGTACTCTGCGATAGTATTAGATGCAACGCCGTAGGAGTGCGCAAAACCTACTATAACTCTACCATTGGAATCTCGGATGACCCCTCCACCCCCTGCCTCTCCCGGATTGTTGCAAGGACCACCGTCTAGTTAAGCTTCATCATACCTGCCGGTGGCAAGCTCCATTTAATAAACGAAGCTCTTTTTTTAAGAATAGGGACAATCGGGATATTTATGCTCTCCATCACCAACCTCTTAGTCTTGCTCATTTGCTAAAAAATTTTCCGATTACAAGAAGCATCTTTAAGTAAAAACTTCACACAGTTATGATAACATCTTCTATTTTAAACAACACACCTTCGATTCTAGCCTCACAACGATACTTCCATAAAGCCCAATAAATAATAATGGGAAGAGCTCCACGTATCCACCCAACTTGAGATTGAGTCGTCACTCGCTGCCACCAATAAGACACCATACCCTCCCAGTTCCATATTCGCGGCAATCTTATCTAACAAAGATCAGCAAAAAACTTCCATACCTTTTGAACATTTGTCCCTTCACATAAAATATGAGGCATAGTTTCCACTTGAGGCATCCTATAGCAGCGGCATTTAGAGACCAACGGGATGCCCAGACATTGAATAGAATCATCAGTCGGCACAGCTCTTCACTTCCCCTTCCAACAGAAGACAGACATTTTATTGGGTATGTCCACTTGCCAAAGCCACTTTCTCTATTCACAAACTTGACCACATTGCCTAGAAATATCTCAAGCAGATTTAGTGGTGAAATCTCCATCCATAGAATGCTTCCATACCAACACATCCCTCCCCTGCCGAAGTCTCACACCAGATTCAGAATTTAGTTGCAATACCTCAGGCGTTACCAGGTTCTGAATTTCTTCAAGTTTCGACCCCCTATCATCAATTACTTCAGCTACCGTCAGATTACAACTTCCTATCATCGGACAAAGACTTCTCAAAGGACCACACCCCACCCAATTATCCATCCAAAAATTTAACTGACCATTCCTAACCAACCATTGAGAGTTCAGCATCACGTTTGGCAAGAACACTGTAATTCCCTTCCAGAGCCGGGAACCTTTGTTCACCTGCATTACGTTATAAATATGATCCCGCCGAAGGTACTTTTTTAGAAAATATTCCACCCACATAGATTCCCCCTTTAGTAATTTCCAACCAAGTTTCATAAGTAAAGAATCTTGCACCTTCATCAAATCTCTAATGCCAAGGCCTCCCTCCTCCATTGGCTTACAAACACTCCTCCATGATATCCACTTGTGCTTTCTAATCTCCATCGAAGAGCCCCAAAGGAAATCAAAAAAGATTTTTTTAAGAGTTGCAAACACGACTTTCGGCACCTTCAAAACAGATAACATGTGGATTGGCATGTTGTTCAACACATGTTTAATAAGAATGATCTTCCCCCCAAAGGATAAAGTCTTACTTTTCCAACCCGCTAACTTTTTCTAAATTTTTTCCAATAAAAATCAAATAATCTAATCTTCAACTGCCCCACATAAAGTGGAATTCCCAGATATAGACAAGGCCATGATCCCTCTTCAAAACCGAAAATCAGCTTGAGGCTATTTTTCCTATCCGTAGAAATGGTAGATGAGAAAAAAATAGTAGACTCACTCGAGCTAATCGACTGG
Source organism: Pterocarya stenoptera (assembly GCA_003123785.1). Lineage (NCBI taxonomy): Eukaryota > Viridiplantae > Streptophyta > Magnoliopsida > Fagales > Juglandaceae > Pterocarya > Pterocarya stenoptera. The sequence goes on along the minus strand of QEOT01008436.1, from coordinate 454,822 downwards.
CTAGACATATTTTCATACCGGTGCAAAGTTAACATCAGATTCCGGATGGACACCTTTCCACCATTTGCAAAAATCAGGATATCGTTCGCGTACAACAAATGAGAAATAAGGGTACCCCCACCTGGATGGTAAGGTTTAGTTTGACCCATACTAAATTGTTGATGTAGCATACGAGAGAGAATTTCCTGAGACAAAATAAAAAGTACGGTGATAAAGGATTACCTTGCCGTAAGCCACGTGAAGCCTTAAAAAAACCTTTAGTGCATCCATTCAACATCACCGAGTAATACGGAGAAGCAATCGCATTATAAATTAGATTTCTCCAATTATCAGAGAAACCCAATCTACATAAAACTTCCAAAAGGAACCTCCAATTCACACGGTCGTATGCCTTGGCCATATCAATCTTCAACATCACATTACCCCCTCGCACCTTCAGATTAATTCCCCGAGACAATTCCTAGGCCAAAGCCATATTATAAAAAAATGCTTCGCCCTGGGATAAATGTTGCTTACTCTTCAGAAATAATTCTTTCAAGTATAGGCGCCAATCTCACCACCATAATCTTTGTCATAATTTTATACACCACCGAGCAAAGGCTAATAGACCGAAATTGTCCAAATCCCACAGGTTCCTCCACCTTAGGAATCAAGACCAAATTTGTAGCCTCATAAAAAATGGAAAAAGGTTGACTAGCAAAAAAATCCTTCGCCATCTCTACAAGATCATCATTAAGAATATCCCAAGCAAGAGAAAAAATGAAGCTGAACACCTGTCAAGGCCTGGGCTGCTATCTAGAGGAATTGACCAAAGAGGATGCTTAACTTCTTCAACAGATGGCGACACACACAACAAGTCATTTTCTGCCATTGTCAAGGACGGAACGAGCAGATCCGTCCCCGGAACGTCTAATAGAACGTTAGTTGAGGAAAACATTTGCTAAAAAAATCCCATGGCCTCATCATGCACTTTGTCCACAGAATCTAATACACTCTCATCATCAAGAGACATTTTCTCAATTTTTTTGTTCTTCTTCTTCACTTTCATAACAACATGAAAAATACTTGTATTAGCATCCCCTTCCGTAATCCATTTGATCCTGGATTTTCGACAAGCCAAGATTTCCTCCCTATGAAACCACTGCATGTGCTCTTGTTTACAAAGCATCAACTCATTTTCGGATGGAATAGAAAAATTTCTTGTAACTTCCTCTTCCACCCAAATAATCCGATCTTCCAGCCTCTTTATTTCAACCTCAACATGCCCAAAGACATCTCTATTCCATTGCAACAACACACATTTTAATCTCTTTAATTTTTAACTAATTCGTACCATAGCACAACCTTCATCATTTTCCTCCCAAATCTGCCTCACCAATGGAAGAAAGTCCATGTGAGAACCCCACATTCGAAGAAATCGAAAAGGCCGCGCACAAGTCTCTCTATTTGTAAATAATTGAATCAACATCGGGGAATGATTTGACGACGCTCGCAGAAGGTAACTAATATTCGCACCCCCACATAAATTAAGAAATTGCATATTAACCAAAATGCGATCCAATTGGGCCTATATTCACCTTCCTCCAAGTCTTCCATTACACCAAGATAAACGATTACCTTTGAAAGGGAGATCTAGCAAAGCACAATCATTAATGCACCCATTGAAATTAGCCTTAGTCGGAGAAGCCCGTAGCATGCCCTCAACTTTTTCACTATCATTTCGGATAATATTAAAATCCTCCCCCCCCCCCCCCCNTTGATCACGGAAACAACTGGCATACACAAAAGATGTCAACACACGCCTATTACCATAAGAGAACCAGCCCAAAAGAGCTTGTGTTGTAGTTGAAATCAGCTCAAACTCAAGATCTTCCACCCAAAACAGCCATATTTTCTCATCCACGTCCGCATTATTAACAAAAGATGGTAAATGCAACCATCTCGCCCATCTACTACATTTATTTGCATTAAGAAAATGTTCCAAAATAGCCACCACTAATAGACGGCTTTTATTCAAAATACGCCGAAGCCTACATTTAGACGAAGGAATTCCCCTAATATTCCATATGAGTATAGACATGAAAAAAATCAAATAAATTTTTTGAAACACGTACGACGCTCTAGGACAACGATAGACTTCTCTTTTCTTACCCCCTTTACCTTTTTCAAAGGAACATGCATCTCTGGATCAAAATAAACAAATTTTGCAACTAACTCATTCAACTCACCTTCTTGTTCCCCATCAGAAACTGCCCGAAACAGAGCATCCTCCTCAATAATATCGTTAACTGCAAAAAAATCTTCTCTTCCCAACCCACCTAACTCAAACTCCAAGGCCTCATCAACCACCCTCAGCAAGCTCCTAGGAATAGAATTAGCCGTTTTCTGCAATGCCTCTTCCTCTGAAAACTCTTCAGCCATATCACACCATTTTTCTGAATTCACTACAGGCGTCTGGGTATGTGAGAAATCATCCATCACACCATCTTTCTCATCCTTTTGCTGTCGGTGAGTCACAGATGTGCTCAAGCTACACACATCAGATATACACATCTCAGGGCTAGCCATCGCCACAGCCAGATCAACTTCTCTAATGACAGCCTCACAATTCTCATGTAGTACTCCCAACGGTAAGATAAATAAAATTGTATCTGATCTACCTGATTGTGCATTTTTTTTTAACCTGAATACTCTCCAAAATTGCCTGACACCGAGACCTTGACGCCCCCCCAATCTCTACTTGCGCAATAGGCCTTTGTTCCTTTCTATCCTTGTGATCGACCTCCTTCCACGTTAGTTTTCCAGATTTCTTATTACCACCTCTTGGCGCTACATTCATTTGTTGCTTAATATCTCGACATCGTTTGCATCTGAGTTCCATGTGACCCTGTTTGCGACAAGAGCCAAAATAACTCGGCACAACCTCATAAAAGACTTCCTAAAAAAGATTAGAACTCCCATGTGGAGGACCCAGCCAAAAACAATGCCTCAAAGGAGTAGAAATATTTACCTCCACACAAATGCGAGCCACCTCTAGCCGAGAAACACAAGCCGCAGTGTTATCCCGCTTTAGATATTTACCAAAGCCATCGCCAATACTACGCAATATTGATTCCTGAAAATAATTCGGAGGTAATCCTGGCAAATTCATCCACACCGGAACCCTCATCTTCCACATACTCTGGAGTCCAGTGAAAAACTTGAAAAGGCATGCCAAGTATTTCAGAATTTCCTCTCACCATCACAAAGATAAAATCCTCTTCCTTAGCCTGCACCAACACATTACATGAGTTTCTCAATTGACCAATAACTAGTATTGCTTTCAACCCCCATCGATTATTTATAAATTCCCGAATATGATCAAGCGAAGGTCTCCGACGTAAGAATTTCAAAACTACTGAGAAACGAAACTGCTCAGACGATAACTGCACTTCCACTTTTGAGAATACAAAAAACATTTCATCATCTTGAAACTTTGGATCATGATGTGGTATGTTAACGTTCGGCAGCAGTTGAGGATTTGATCCCACCACTTTGGCAAAACGCCTCCCTGAGGCTTCCGTTAAATCCCTCCCCTCCATATCAGTCACCTACTGCTCTATAGAACGAATCCGAACCTCCCCTTCTCTCCAGAAACCATTCGGAGGAGGCACAGGGCCGGCGCCCAGCGCTATGACGAAAGCCCTAGGATGACTCAAAGTCGAGAGAAAAAATTTGCCCTAGCCACGTCAGCTTTCATGTACATGATCATCAAACACATATCTCAAAATGCTCAATATGTTCATTTAATTCCTTGATGTACAATAGGATATCATCAAAGGACACAACCACAAACTTGCCTATGAATGCACATAGGACATGGTTCATTAATCTCATGAAAGTACCAGGCACATTTGTAAGTCCAAATGGCATAACCAACCATTCATAAGGCCCATACTTAGTCTTAAAAGTAGTTTTCCATTCATCACCTTCTTTCATTCTAATTTGATGGTACCCACTTTTAAGATCAATTTTACTGAAAATACATGAGCCATGCAATTCATCAAGCATATCATCTAATCTAGGAATGTGATGGCGATACTTTATAGTGATATTGTTGACCGCCCTACAATCAACGCACATCCTCCACGTCCCATCCTTCTTTGGCACTAACAGCACTGGTACTGCACATGGGCTCATGCTCTCCCTCACGTGCCCCTTACTCATCAAATCTTCAACTTGCCTCTGAAGCTGCTTTGTCTCCTCTGGATTACTCCTATAGGCTGGTCGGTTTGGAATAGCATCTCTGGGTACAAAATCAATCTGATGCTCAATGCCTCTAATGGGTGATAACTCATTTGGCATCACCTCTGAGCATACATCCTTAAACTCCTGCAACAAAGAAGCAGCCAAACTAGGAAGAGACTGGCTAGCTTCATCAAGATTAAGATAAGACTCTTTATAGACAAGAAAAATCATAGGGCGATCTGCTAAGAAAGCCCTTTTAACCTCACTCTCTCTTGCATAAAAACTCACTTTTGTCTTTGATTTTTCTCTCTGCACACTCTCTTTCTTTTTTGCTCATTTTCACTCTCATTCTTTCTTTTTTGCTCAATCCGTTTTTCACTCTTTCTTTTTTTATCACGCTCATTTTCACTCTTTCTTTTTTGATCACTCTCATTTTCACTCTTTCTTTTTTGAGCAACCTCACTTTTCAGTTTCAGTTGGTCCTCATAGACCTATCTTGGAGTTAAAGGAGCAAGCTTGATTGTTTTACCCTCCTTTACAAAGCTGTATATGTTCTTGAACCCATCATGTGTCACCCTCCTATCATACTGCCACGGCCACCCCAACAAAATATGGTCAGCATGCATAGGCACAACATCACAAAGTACCTCATCTTGACACTTCCCAATTGAAAAAGTAACTAACAGTTGTCTATCCACCCTAACCTCCCCACGATCATTCAATCACTGCAATTTGTATGGTCTAGAGTGTTTTAAGGTTGGTAAATTCATCTTCTCAACCAAAGTAGTGCTAGCCACATTAGTACAACTCCCCCCATCAATGATCATACTACATACCTTGCTGTTGACATGGCATCTAGTATGGAAAATGTTCTCTCTCTGTTGCTCTGCATCATCCACCTTACTGTGTGTATTGAGAGCATGCTTGGCAACAAGAAACTCACCTGTCACAGGGTATTCCACTCCATCATCATCACTAGCATCAACCAACTTGGGCATCTCATCACTGTCATCCTCACTCACAGTCATCACCTCCCAATTGTCATGCATAATCATCACCTACTTGTTTGGACAGTGAGAAGCGATGTGCCCTGAACCCAAACACTGAAAGCATTTAATATCTCTATTCTTGAAGGTTGAGATTCTACTTTGGGTTTGTTGCTAGTTCCCTCATCTTTTCCCTTAGGTGGTTCAGTCTTTTTCTTTGCTTCAGCTGGAGCATTCCTATCCCTCTTTGATTTCCAAGTAGTGCTAGAAACCAAAGTGTACCTTGCTGTCCCTTTTCTCTTTAACTGCCTTTTCACCTTCATAGCCATGTGCACCATGTCCTCTATCTCCACATAATGTTGTAATTCAACTACATTGGCTATTTCCCTATTCAAACCACTCAAATATCTAGCAATGGTGGCCTCCGGTCCTCCTCGACATTAGCCCAAATCATCACCACCCCCATCTCCTTATGGTAATCATCCACACTCCTAGACCCCTATGTAAGATTTTGGAGTTTTTGGTAAAGGTCCCTATAGTAGTGGCTAGGTACAAATCTCCGCCTCATGAGAGCTTTCAACTTTCCCCATGTCGCTACAGGTCTTGCATAATTCCTCCTCCTATTGGTCACTAACCGATCCCACCAAATAATAGCATAATCAGTGAACTCAATCACCGCCAACTTCACTTTCTTCTCGTCAGAGTAATTATGACAATCAAACACCAACTTTATTTTTTTCTCCCACTGTAGATACACCTCAGGGTCAATTCTACCTTGGAAAGATGGTATTTTCATTTTGATGCTCCCAAGATCTCTATCAACACCATCCCGACCCCCTAGGTTCCCCTCAAGTCCTCTTTCACACAAAACTATGTCTACCCGACCCAACTTCAGATGTTAGGTCTTCCTCATCCTCACCATCTCCTTCATTCTCATACTCATTTTCAACCCTAGGCTCACGTCGCCTCCTATCTCTCCCACCTTGTAGATTTCTAATCGCTGCTTCTTGATAATCCATCCTATCCCTCACTTCTCTCAACACCAAGTTCAACTGCTCAAACTGTTGTTGCATGGCTTGCAACACAAAGGATGAGTTATTTGCCATCCCCCTTGGTGATGAGCCACTCCGGTGAGACATTGTAATGTGTTGCACAAAAGAATTTTAGTGGTAAAAAAAAACCTCACACACTCCCTTACGTGTTTACACTCAAATAATGACACTCCACTCGTGTTTCACTCTTAATTGGTTTTTTCCTGATAATAGTCTCACACTCTCTTGCCTTTTACCTCAAGAGTTTTCCCACTCAAGTTTTTTGAGAACTAATCGAACTCAATTAAGACAATGCAACCTTATTTTATCCCAATTAGTAATTAGGTCCAAGAAACAAGAACGAGAGAAACACGGAAGGAATAAAATGACACGAGAATCAAGGAAATTATATGAATGAAACAAGATACCAACTATAATGAAGTATGCAGCCCCTTTGGTGATAAGGCTCAATACAAAAAAAAATCGGATTTCTATATTTTTTTTTTTGACAATTTATTTTTTCTTTTCTTTTCACCAACTGATTTGATCACAATCAAAAGAATAAGCAATTGACAAAACCCTAACAACAACTCAAAACCCTAGAATAAGTGATATACAGTAGCCCCTTTTTTTTCCTTTTTTTTTTGTTTTTTTTTTTTGTTTTTGCAACCCTAATCAAAGAACAAGGCACCCTAATCAAAGAACAAGGTAACCCTAGAAAACAATGAGAAATTCGGCAGCCCTAAGATGAAGGAAGTTATTGCACCTTTTTTTTTTTTTTATAAGTAATGCAAGAATTAAAAGATAGAATTAGACCTGATTGGGGACCGAGCTCTAAACACCAAATGATATGAACCCGCAGGAATGGAATCCCTTAAACCCACAATCAATTTGAAAACTCACCCAAGAAAGTCAAAGTCAAGTCAGTGGATGGAGAATCTAGACCCGTTGAGAACTCATTTCAAGAACCTAGATTATATTAAAATCTAGACCCATTGAAGAACCTGTCTCAAGAACCCAGATTAAGAGGAGGAATGCCACAAAGGTTGTAATTTACCTTTGATAAGTTCAAAAATTCAATCAAGAACAATAGGAGTAAACTCAACTCAAAATGAAAATTCAATATTGTCTAACCTCTAAAATGAGGCTACAAAAAGTATTTAAACTAAAACCTAATTAAAACCCTAGCCAAAATAAAGCCCTTTCTCCAAAAAATACTCCTGAATGAATAGTATCGTGCTACAGTAATTCGGCTATAGTACCTTCTTGAAACCCTAGTTCCTAAAAAGTAACTTTTCAAATAAGCCATTGGTCACAATACAAGGCATTCCCAAAACCCTAGTTCATAAGAAATAAGACATATGTGGGCCAAGTAAATTTTATAATGTCTACCTCCTTACCCCAAGCAAGTAAGGGACGAAGTAGTGCCCGCTTTCGTTTAAGTCCTTAGGAATAGCGAATACTCGCACCTTCCCAGCACCTTATTCCTTAAAACCCAGGCGACCAGTCGGTACCTCTCTCTATGGGCTCGAGGCAAGACAAGCAGCCCGCTTCGCTTCCTTCGTCTCATTACAGGTCTCCACCAGACTGCTTTCATCAGTGGGAGGAGAATTGGAGATAACATCCTGTTGGCACAGGAGTTGTTGAGGAACTACCACAGGAATAGAGGCATTCCCCGCTGCGCCCTTAAAGTAGACTTGATGAAGGCCTACGACACGGTGAGGTGGGACTTTGTCCTTGCTGTACTCAGGACCATTGGCTTCCCCAACAAAGTTGTACAGTGGATTATGGAGTGTGTTACTACGACCAGGTTTTCTGTCTCCATAAATGGGGAATTGGAAGGTTTCTTTTCTGGGGGAAGGGGACTGAGATAAGGTGACCCGATGTCACCTTACTTGTTTGTGTTGGTTATGGAAGCCTTTTCAGGGTTAATGGAGGGTATGGTACGCGAGGGGCAGTCCACCGCCTGCCTTAGTAGTCTCAAATAGGGCGTGCAGGCCTGCCTCTTTTTTTAGTAGGTGATTCACTACCGAAGCGAAGAAAAGGCTGGATCAAGAAAAGGGGGTACTACGAGCCCTCTGCCCCTACCCCAATTGATTGATTTCCACAAGCCCGTCAGACCACTTATCCCCACTTCTTGAATTTGAAAACCCTTCTTTTCCCTCCTTCTGTCCACTGCCAGCACTGCTGTCATGCAGCTTTGCAGTCTGCTTTTCAGTGGCTGCAGGCTTAACAGCCTGAAGGTCAGGCTTCCCAGCAGCGCGTGAAACTCATCACTACCTCGTAAGGGCGTTGAGACCATAGCATGTTACACGAAAGCGCCGCTTTCTCTGGAGTATTGTCACACAGCTGCCCGCCTAGAAGAGCCACTCGCTCTAGAGTGTTGTTTTGGAGTTTTTAAGGAAGGAAATTGCTTGTAACAGGAAGGCTTTGTTAAATCATTTGGTTGTTGTCATTGATCATTTATGGAGTGTTCAACAAGGCCGTTATCAAATACAGGAATAGAACAATGAAAAAATCAAAGGTTCCGCCCGCTTATTAGCAACCAAACAGATGGATATTGCCTTTTCTCGTCAGCTGGTGTAGCCCCTTTCCTCATTTATCGATCATTTATTCCTAAACCAAATAAGCCAGGAAAGATGTGTCCAATCACCGTATAAGCCTAATTGATATTATATATAGTCATGGATGCCCTTTCTTTGGTCTTGAATTTGGTATTTGAAAATATCTTCTTTACTTTTTTTTGGGGGGTAAGTGAGAATATATTAACACACTAAAAAATAACAATATCAGTACAGGGCGTACCCTTTACAACTAAGAACAACAAGCAGGGGAATCTAATCAAAGACACCCCCCAACTTTCACTCGCAAGACCAGGGGAAGAAAAAGACTTAGACTTAACCCGGAGAAGAAAGACTGGCGACAAAGTGGAGTCAGTGTAGTCAGGCTTTCTCTGTCTATGCCTATGCCTCCAGGGATAGATCCCATTTTCTCTCTTTTATGGAATCGTTGATACATATGTTACGATGCCCTCGGATGAGGGAGGATATGAACAAGCCGCTAGCATCAATAGAGTAACGGGTTCTAAAGCAAGGTCACCCACATGACTGCAAACAGTAAATGAAGTCAAGGAAGGAAGCTGCTTCTCTAATAGCCCCGTTGAATAGGAGGGCGAAGGCTTTTTGAAAAAGGAAGCAATTGGACGAGCTGTTGGAGTCGGGCTTCATTAGGCCCCCCAAGGCGCCCTTTTGGGCCCCGTACTATTTTCAGAAGAAGCGCCCTAGCCCAAGCAAGCTAGTAGCCAGCTGGAAGAGCATCATCAAACCCACTTATTCTAAACTAATAAAATAAATCCTTGAACAAATTGAAAGTCTTGAATAACAATAGCTCTAAGTCATGTCTTCCACAGCTTGTATCAAGTGGACCAAAACTGGTTCTCATTTTTTCAAACTCATCTTGAGGGTTGCGCTCTTGCTAGCTTCATCCCAAGTGCCTTGCACCAATCTTTGCATTGCTTCCTTGATCTTCTTGGCTGGGATAGGTTTGGGGGGTGAGATGAGAATTTTATGTTTTGTTTTAAAGTTTAAAATATTATTTTTTAGTTTTGAGATTTGAAAAAGTTAAATTGGGATTTGAAAAAGTTGTATTGAAATTTGAAAAAGTTGAATTGTTTATTATATTTTATATGGAGATTTGAAAAATTTGTAATGATGAGATAAGATGAGATGAGAATTTTGTGTGAGATGTGTTTTCCAAACCTATCCTTAATCTTGTAATTGGCCCATCTGGAACTTGCAAAGGATCTTTAAGACTAGGCCCACCTTGGTTCCCATCACCTTATTTTACACTAATTGTAAACGAACTCCAAATTCAACCAAAATTCAAAGACCTCATATTTTTTGTATTCTAAAACCATCTATACTCTTGAAATTTTAAAATTCAAAGTGGAACTAGCTCAAACAGTCCCAACCCGTGGCATGCACTCTAGTTGATGCCTAAATGTGTTTTCAACTATTGATCCCTATGAATGCATGCTTATGCAAATTTTTTTGATCATAAACAATTATTAGAGTCCTTAATGATATGATAAAGGCTAAGTCTTAGATAATCAAGTTCATCATAACACTTAATCATGGCTAAGAACCTTAATCTTCAATAATCCTCCATTAATCAAGTTTGAAATTCTTAGTGTAAATCACCAAGGCATGCTTTCAAAATTCACCCAAAATATGTATTTTCATTCTTATCCCAATAAAAATATCTTCTAAATGCTTAATCATCAAGCCTAGGTGGAACAAATCAAGCTTCATGCCTTAATCCACAAACTTACTTAAAATCCATGCATATTTTGATGATAAAAACAAGATAGAATTAAAACCTATCATGGCATGCTTCTAATTAAAAATAAAACCTTCCATAATCATTCTAAGGCATTAATAAATCATATCAAAACATACTTAAGACATGCCATAGCTAAATTTCCACTTAAAACCATTTAAACACTTAAATAATCTTTAATGAACCCGATTTTGAATCAAGCATGGTAACCTTTTCTAAAATCATCCAAATATTACTCCAACACTTAAAACCTCAACTTGACACATAAAATAATATCTAGGAAAAGAACACTTACAAATTTTGTAGCCTACTCAAGGTCCTAGCATAAGAACTCTCAAGAACTTTTAAGAATACTCAACACTTTCAGTTTCTCTCAAGACAAAGGGGGAAGATTGCTCTCTATGTTCAAGGGGGAGCTGGAGATGAGGTGTGGGGGAAATGAGGGGGTGAAGGGCCCTTTTATAGGCAGCCAAAGGGGTGGAGGCTTTGGCCTTTGTCCATGTTGATTGGTGGAAGTGGGAGTTGGTGTAAGAAGCTGAAATTTCCAGATTTGCCTTCATCAGCTTGTGTCACCTTGTGCAAGGCAAATAGTGGCCTTAAACCACCATGATTTCTTCTCTACAATTTCTACATTGTCGTATGGATGGTGGCATTTTCCTATGGATGGTGGTCAAGCCGTGGTGCAGAGGAGAGAGGAGAAAAACCATCAAAACCATCCAAGGGGCTGACGGGTTCAAGTGGTTTTCCTTTGGACATATTTGATCATAACCTTGAATCATTTCTTGACTCTTCTCCAAGGCTATCTCATGCAGGTGTTAGGTCAATTCTTGAAGGCTTATTTAGGTGGTAGAAGGTGGAGGGTTGGCTGTCAACTGATCATGAAGGTGCAGCTCCAAGAAGATGATGTAATGGAAGGTGGTTGCTGAAATGGAGTGGTGCACAAAAGGTTTTGGTGACTTCTTTGGGTGGAAAGAATGAGTCCAAAGCTCATGAGGACAATGAGAACCTCTTTATGGTTGGGTGGTGTCGGAGGTGGCATGGGGTGGGGGCTCAGCCAAGGGTAGATGGGTTGTTAAAACTCAACCCAATAAGTTTGCAACCAACTAGCTTCCTAGGTGCAATCGGTTTGGTGTTTTGGTTTGGTTCTTGAAACCAAACTCATCCAAAGCTTGGTCCGGGTTTAAAGGGGTCTCATGAGATTTTTATGGACTATAGTTCATTCCCTTGAGAAAAAGGCACAAAAAGATTGGGTTTAAGGGCAAAACAGTCCATGCACTCAAAGGGCACATATGTGTGACAATTGGTGTAGTTTTGGGATTTGATATGTCATTTCCTCTAATGACATGTGTGGAGGTTTATCTAGGGTTTTAGTATGATCTAAAAGTGATGTAATTGAATAATAATACAATAAAATCTCATATCAAAAGGTTAAGGAAATATTAAAAATGAAATTAAGCTTCAAAGCATGGTTAAAGATCACTAATCTTATGTACGTTGATTAATGGTCTTAACCAAATTTTAAAACTTAATTTGGGTATTAGGGTATGATATGGGCTTAAGGAAACCCATGGTATGGTGCACTAGGCTTCTAACTTAAAGAGTGAAATAAATCAAAACATGGCTTTGGGCCTTGTGGGCTTAAAAGGGCCAAGAGTGTGTGTCAAGGGCTTTTGGGCTTGAGTGAGTGGGGACCTTGTTTCCAGATTTTAAAGGTTAAAAAGAAACCTCAAGATCCACTAATATGGAGCTTGAAAGGCCCACCTTGACATAACTGGGCCATGGGTCAAATCTATACCATGCTTGGCCCCAAAGGCCTTATGCTTTCCTCATACTTGGGCCAAGGCTATCCTACCAAGTCTTGCACTCCTATGAGGCTTGTTTTAGAGCTTCTAAGGATTGGCCCATAAATTTCCTAAGGTTCTAAAGGCCTTATTAGAATTACTTTTATAATCATTCATGCTTAATAAGTTGGATCTAATACCTCCACTCTTACTAAGTTAGGCCCAATGGTCTTATGTCATTTTCATTGGGCCTATTTTCTAAAATCCTCCAAGAAAGGCTTAAAATTTTATATCTCCCAAGTTGGGCTTAAGGCTTTTTAACGTCTTAACCTTAGTCCATCACATCCTTAGTGCATTAGGGTCCTAAAGTCTTATTGCCTCTCCTAAGCCTTTATACCAAAAATATTGGGCCCTTAATAAACCAATCTCTTGGGCCTTCCTAAGTCCATAAAAAATCTTACCCAAATTTCTTCGCCCATTAATGTGGTAACCATCCAATATGCCATGTGTCATTCCCTAATGGGCCTTTTGGCTTCTTATCCTCAAATCTAATAAAGCACTATAACTTCTCCAAAATAATATTACTAACCAATCAAGCTCCAAAAAAATCTCTTTTTCCTCAAAAATTAATATTGCACGGGAATCTTCTAATAATTCTTCTAAACCAAAAGTATACGGTCCTCTTACCAACTCAAACATCCAAACATTTTTCTTATTCTGGAATAGCTCAACTCCTAATTGACTATGGTTAAGGCTACTAAGGTCAAGGCCTGAGGAGCTTTTTTGGTGTGGTGTTACATTAGCATTACCCAAGAATTGGTGCACGCTATCAATAAGCCGGTTAGAGGTGATAATATTATGATAAAGATTGATATGGCCAAGGTCTATGATACGATTGATTGGAATTTTTTATTCCAAGTTCTGCATGCTTTTGGGTTTTCAGTTGGGGCTTGTAATCTTCTATAACAATGTGTCACTATTCTTTGGTATTTAGTGGTCATGAATGGCACAGCAAAAGGTTTCTTTAAGGGTGGAAGGGGTCTTCGTCAATCTCTCATTTACTTTATGCGAATGATATGGTGATTTTTGCTAATGGTGGTAAGCAGTCAGTTAAGGTGATTAAAGACACTCTTAATATCTATGCTTGTTGGTCTGGCCAGGTAGTCAATGAAGCAAAGTCTTCCATCTTGTTCTCTTCCAAGATCTTGTCTTCTAGACAACGAGAAATTTTAAGTATTACAAGTTTTACTGCTTGAAGCTTTCGGATAAAATATTTGGGTGTTCCTATAATTACTGGTCGTATGAAGATTTTGTATTTAGAGGATTTGTTGATGAAAATTCAGAAGAAAATAGGGGGATGGAAGGTTCAATTTTTATCTTTAGGGGCTCAATAATTCTCTTAAAGCATGTGTTATCAAGCCTGCCGATTCATTTGTTAGCTGTTTTACATGCACCGAATTCGGTGTTTGGTATGATTAATCAACTGTTTAGCACTTTCTTTTGGGGTTCAGTTGAAGGGAAACCAAAAAAGAAATGGGTGAAATGGGAGTCGTTATGTAAACCAGTTGATGAGGGAGGCGTTGGCCTACGAAATCTTATGGATGTTCAAAAATCTCTACACTTTAAATTTTTCTAGAAATTGCTTACTGAAAACTCTTTGTGGGCAAATTTTTTCCAGGCCAATTATGTAAAGGATCAACATATTGTATTAGTGAATCCTTTGAGGGGGACTCAGTTCTGGAAGAGAATTGTGGCTTTAATTCCGTTTGTGCTTAGTCGATCCACCTGGATTGTAAGAGAAGGAAATCTCTCCTTTTGGCAAGACAATTGGTTAGAAACTAGACCAATATGTGATGAGCGCAGCATTGTTGATGTTCCAACTTTGAAAATAAAGGTATGCATGCTGGAGAATAGTTGGGATGTGGATTTCTTATTGCAAATTGTGGGTCTGAAATTCACAGACAAGATTCTAACCAAATTAAGGGGTACAAAAACTGGTTCTGACATTTTAATTTGGTTGGGTAAGTTGGATGGTAGGTTCTCCACTTCCTCTGCTTGGGATTTGGTAGGTGTCGTAGCTCCAAAATGGCAGTAGTCCAAATGGATATGGCATATGGCTTTACCAAAAAAAATTTCCGTTGCGATGTGAAAAGTTTTTTCACATAGCTTGAGTGTCAATGATCGAATACGGCAAATCGGTATTCCGATGGTATCAACTGGTGGAAGCTTGGTTTCGGAGAACTAAAAAATACTTACAAGTGGGCAATTAGATTGTCTTGGTTCCATCGATTTTAATGTGGAGCTTGTGGTCATGGAGGTGTACTACTCGAATGGAAGGACATAAGGAGCCGTTTGATGTTTTATGGTGTAAAGTTAAATATTGGATTGACTGGGTAGCCAGTCATTTGAGAGCTTCTAACAATTTGGACAAGAGGGACATTTCTATTTTGCAAGAACTGAAGTTACCGATGGCTCCTTCCCACTCAAAGCAGGTGGTGTGTTAAGAAATCATGATGAAAAGCCGCAATTTGCATTTGTGAAATATACTGGTATTGGTTAGAATAATAGGGCGGAGCTGAGGGCACTCTTGCTTACTTTGCGACACGGTAAATTGCATGGTTTTAACAATGTTATACTTGACTGGACTCCCTTTTGATAGTTAACTAGTTGAAGGAAGGTCGCTGTAATGTTTGGCACTTGGAGGATTTTTGGGAGGAGATTTGCAGTCTTATAAGGGACTTGAATGTGCAATTTCAACATCTCTTTAGGAGGGGCAACTTTGCAGCAGACTGGCTTACGCGATTGGGTAGTAGAGGTTGCACTAATGAGTTTTCGAATGAAAATATTCCTCATTTGCTTAAAGGTATCTTGTGAACTAATCGAAGTGATTTGCCAAATTTGAGAATTTGCTCTTGACGTTGTTACATGGTTTTGTTGCTAGTTACACGGGTTTGCTGGGTTTTTTTTGTGCTTGGTATTATTCTTTCAATTTTTATATAATAAGCTTGGAAATAAGGTTATTTCTTTATTGGAATGTCTTGTAACCATAGTTTTCAACCGCCACAAGTGAGGGTTTTTTTTCCAATAAAGTCTAGGTGTTGCCTAGTTTCATAAATTAAAAAACAAATCCTAATAATTGTTGGCTTGAAGTAGATAATGAGAGATATTACCTAATGTGAAGTGATAGAACATAAAGCGATCCTACATAAATAAATTCATCAAATCGACCTAGCTTTTGGGTTTGCCTCATGTAGCTTGTTTCAGATGGGTGATGGTTGAGGGAGTTTTGAAACTTGTGGTATGAAGTGCCTGTAGCCTTTTGTAAAACCCTTTGTGGAAGAGACTTCCCATGTTGAAGTGATTCCTTCTACACATTGAAACAAATGTCAAAGTTATTATTAGAACTATGGTGGAAGGGATTTGAGTTTTGTTTGGGATGTAGGAGTGGGTTTGGGCTAGGGGAAAGATTTGATTTGGAAATAGAGGTGGGGGAGGATTTTGACAAGGCATGTTGTTCCATTGCTATAGAGAATGCAAAGCTCGACTGTTGGAGGGGTTTCTGTTGTGTTGAGTAGTTGGAAGAGGTGGGCTAGGGAGGGTAGACTACTGGAGAGTGGTGTGGTTCATTGGGATAGTGATGGGTGGAAAAAGGGAACAATGGATAGTGGAGGTGTTTCAGAGGTAAGGTGGCAATGGGTGGATTTCAGGAAAGATGGTCAATTCAAGTGGTACTGGTTGTGGAGTGTAGTGAATTGCTTATTAGGGCTTGGATTAGTGGTGGGTTGGACAGGTCGAGTGGGTTGATTGGGAAAGGGCTTTTATAGGTCTTGTCTAAGTTGTTTTGTGTGTTAAGGTGGTTAATTGGGTTGATTGGGAGAGAAGCGTGGGTTGTTGGTCTGTTTGGAGAGATGTGTGGGCTATGTTTATTTCTATTGGAATGCCCATCGGAGCATTACAAGAGTAGGGCAAGAACTCTCTTGGAGAGTGTTGCAATGTGTATCAATGAAAGAATGCGATTAGGCCAAAAAAAAGCACCAACAATTTGTGTGAACAATACTCACCTCTTTAGTAGGGCTGTGATTTATATTTGAAAGAATTGCGTATTCTAGGTAATTGGAGTTCTTTAAGACATCAGAAAAATATAACACTCACAAATGCTCTGAGTAAGAGGGAACTTCTTAAGATTCTGCATCATAGTCGCAGATCATTCACTACAACTAATAACACATCCATGGCTCGCATAACAAAATAGTCAATGGTAACTTAGTCAGTAAATATGCCACCTACATGGTATTTGAAGAAGTCTTGGTTTTCTTACTGCTAACTTGTGTATGTTTGATTATTAAAACCACTAATTCTTCTCTTTTTTTTTGTTCTAATAGAAGTACACATAAATACAAATTTTGACAGGTTCAATACCAAGTTAAATTGGTAACCTACAAAATTAAGAGTTGTTTTCGATCGGAATGAATGGTTTTGTTGGTCCAATTCCATTCAAGATCTTCAATATCTCAACGATACAAATTATTTCATTGGGAGCCAATAAATTCTCAGGTCATCTTCCATCAGATATAGACCTATTCCTTCCAAAGCTCAAACAATGTTTTCTTGGTGGAAATAAACTAAGTGAAAGAATTCCCAACTCCATCTCCAATGCTTCACATCTCACTCTCTTAGACTTGAGTTTTAAGTCATTATCGAGCATAATTCCATAAACACTTGGTAATTTAAGGCTCCTTCAGTGGCTTAGCCTAGGAACTAATAATTTGATCATGGAAAGTCAAGAATTGAATATTTTCTCTTACTAATCGAATTGCAAAGATCTCATAATACAATCTTTTTCATTCAATCCCCTTCACAACTTCCTTATCTTATTCCCAATTCCATTGGTAACCTTTCTCACCCACTTCAAAATATGTACCTATCTTCTTGCCATATTAAGGGAAGCATTCTGGCAGAGCTTGGGAATCTAAGTAGTTTGATTATTTTGAACCTTTCCAACAACGAATTGGAAGGACCTATCCAACTACATTAGGAAGATTGCACATGCTATAAGTTTTGTACCTTCAAACTAATCAACTAGAGGGTGATATGTTATTTGATCTTTCTCATCTAAAGAGCTTGTATGTGCTGTCTCTAGATAGCAATAAGCTTTTTGGACATATTCCAACATGCATAGGCAATCTAACTTCCCTTAGATCTCTCTACTTAGGTTTCATCCAATTAACATCCACGATTCCTTTGAGCTTGTGGAGCCTTACAAATCTCCTGGAGTTCGACCTGTCTTCTAATTCATTAACTGGCCTTCTTTCATTAGAGATTGGGGATATGAAAGTCCTTACGATATTGAATATGTCAAGAAATCAACTATTAGGGGATATCCCGATAAGAATTGGTGGCCTTATAGATCTAAATCTTCTCTCTTTAGCAATCAATCAACTAGAAGGTTCAATTTTGAGTCTTTTGGTGAACTGTTAAGCTTCGAGATCTAAGATCTTTCCTACAATAATTTATCTCAAAGGATTCCCAAGTCCTTAAAAGGACTTTTATACCTCATGTATCTAAATGTCTTTTTCAATAATCTACGAGGGAGAATTCTATCTGGAGGACCATTTGTACACTTATGGTCTGCTTCATTTATCTCAAATGATGCGCTTTGTAGTGCACCCCGATTACAAGTTCCCCCATGTAGAGAAGATTCTCCTCACAAAAAAAAAAAGGCCAAAGTATCACATTTGATTAAGTATCTGTTATCAACAATTACGTTAGCTATGCTTGGAGTGGTCCTTCATTAGCCTATAAAATATGCAAAATAGAGAATGCTTGATTTCCACTACAGGCAAACTTGTACAATTTACCTACATGGAGAAGAACTTCTCACCAAGAACTTGTACTAGGAATAGAAATGTTCAACTCAAGCAACTTACTTGGTGAAGGGAGGTTTGGATAAGTATACAAGGGGAACACTTTCAGATGGGATGAATATTGTTGTAAAAGTTATAAATTTGCAAGTAGAAGGCGCATTTAAGTGTTTTATGTTGAGTGTGAGGTATTACGAAATCCTCGTCATCGTAATTTGGTCAAAATCATTAGCACTTATAGCAACATCGACTTCAAAGCCCATGTGTTGGAATACATGCCAAAATAGAACTTAGGAAAGCGGTTATACTCTCATTGTCATTGTTTGAATTTCTTACAAAGGCTGAACATAATGATTGATGTTGTATCAGCATTGGAATACCTGTACTGTGGTTACTTATTAGTTATTGTTCATTGTGATTTGAAGCCAACCAATGTCTTATTAGATGTGGATATGGTTGTGCATCTTGCTGATTTTATCATGGCCAAACTCTTAGGTGATGAGAATTCTATGATGCAGACCATGACTCTTGCTACTTTGGGGTATCAGGCACTAGGTGATTTGTTTTTTAATTTACCACTAGAACTCTCGTATTCGTTATTTTACTCGCATATGATTGAACATTCATCTACACAATTATCAATTTTGCTTCAATTATTTTCCTTACTATCAAATATTGAAGTTCTAACAATAACACTACAACATAATTGCTTTTTAGTGATAGTTGGGAAATTGTGACAGTCCCCAACCCATCACTAAAAAGCATTTTCTGTGATGGTTTCTAGAAACCGTCACTAAAGACATGAGTTTTTTTTTTTTTTTTACGTTCGAACATATGGGAAATTTACGTTCGAACGTCACATATACGTTCCAACATTGTGGCTACTTACATGCGAACGTGAAATGTTTTGGCGCCAACGTTTGAACGTCAATTGTAAATTTAAATTAAATTAAATATGACTCTAATTTAAAAAATATGTGATTTTTATAGTGCATAATTTGTGAACAAGTCTAAAAAATTGACTTGTATATATTTATATATACACAATTTGTAAAATATAATTATATATTTATATATATAAATATATATTTATGTATACATATATAAATATATTTTTATGTTTATATATATTTGAGGCGCAGTGATTTAGTATTACAGTTGGAAAATCTAACATTAAAGTAGATTGAGAATTGAAATTAATAGATATATTAAATAATATTGTTCCTTACATATATTAAAAGAAAAATACAAAATATGATAGAACTTTGTAAACAACACTCAGATGAAGGCGTTGTCCACGAAATTTGTACTTCATATCTACTCAGTCAAGTTATCAACCTTCACGTTGAGGATACCTACATGATGGGCTATCTCGACGATAGACTCCTCTACAGCCATGATTTGTCAATCGATATGCGTAGTCAGCTGTGAGATCACCGCATCAACCCAAGGAGGCCGTGCATCTACCGCAGCTGTACTCATTGGCTGCTAACGACAACTCCACACAGCGGGCTCGGGCTGCGTTAGAGGAACTAGATCCTCTACAGGGGTGGCTGACGTTGAGGATACCCCCTTGCCTGTCCAATGCTACCTCGATGCATGCTCATGTTGAGGGGGCTCATCTGATCTTTGACCCACTTCTCTAGCTAAGTTGATACTCTCCGAGTAAGTAATAGCTAGCTGATGATGACACCGTATGGGAGGTTGTCCGTGGAGAAGATGCTCGCCTCGTAACAGATCCTCTCAAAGACGTGCAGTGGCAAATTGATGGGATTGCCACTTGCCACTTGTATAAAAAAAATGTGTCCGAATCAGACTAGATGTGGTCTTATGTGCCACAGGATCCAGGTTTGTTGCAACAATAAGCTACAACATGCGAAAGAAAGGTAGCAGATGTATTTGGTTGAAGGCGTTCTTCCTCTCGATCTGCGTACGATCTCTCCCGATGAGGATGTAGAAACCCTCATCTCGGTCATCATCTCGAGCCTTACGATCAGTACCCTCAGCCTCTGACCGATCTGCATCTCTGGCTGATGATGGCTCAAATGGGCCAGTAAATGATGCAGAAGTGCCTACATATGCATCGAGTGTGCCGTGTGTAGATGTAGATGTGTGAACCAACGCTAGAGAGTCAGTTGTAATCAATGTCTCGGCGATGACATCTAGTCAAATCTCAAATAAAACACCACGTACAATCACGGTGTGAGAGGATGCATCATGAGGCATGGAGCACATCCCCATATAGAACTCTTGGACCATTAAAAGGTATACCTTCCCCCTCAATGTGCAGATATTTCCCCAGCCTCTACTGATGAAGACATCTTTGAGGTTCGTCTGCTCCCATCTGAGCTCGTCGAACTCATTGATCAGAACCTCTCGTTCCACCATGACAATACAAGCCTCGATACGAGCAGTGTCCTGAATGGCTCCTTCCCTCCCCCGTTTCCTGGTATGCAAAGGGTGAGCCATATCCTGAAAATAGAAAAGGAAAAAAAAATTATTAGTATTATTGATGCATCTTTCGTATTAGCCACGTTCGAACGTTAAGGCATAACGGCTACAAAATTTGAAATGTGGTACATTTGAACGTTATGCCTTATACATTCGAACGTGTATGTTATATGTTCGAACATATGTGTTTTACGTTCGCATGTATACGTGACACGTTCAAACGTATGTGTTTTACATGCAAACGTAAAAGATGCACTTGCGAACATGAAAGGCATAAATAAATTAAAAAGTAGTACGTTTGAACGTTAAAATTAAATGTTCGGACGTAAATGCTATGAAAAGTAATGTCCGAATGTAAAAAATATACATTTGAACGTGGAAGGCATAACGGCTATGTAATTGAAATGTCGTACGTTCGAACGTTCTGTCAAAACATTCGAACATTACGACAGAGAATGGCTGAGTAGACTTAGCCATCCTCGAAAATCTTGAAAATCACATACGACGGTTCTAAGTGGCGAAATGTCACCGTAGAAATGAAGCACACATTTCAAGAAACTTTTCTACGGTGACCATTTGGCCAATGGCAACCCCTGGTGGCCGAAAAATGGAGTTGAAAATTTGGCCACCACTAACTTTGTTTTGGAACAATTTCCTACTAAATCTTAAATAAAAAACATGTAAGAGAATAAAAAATGGATGCCTACCTTTTTGTGACGGTTGTGGTGGAGTTTGACGGCGGCGGCGACGGTTTAGTAGCAGCTTGCAAACGGTGGAAGAGGAAGAACGGTGAAAATAACGTTTCTCCATTCGGTTTTGGGCTTATATACACGAAACATTTGAACGTCATTCTAAGTAACGTTCCAATGTGGAAGGAAACATTAGAACATGAGAAAATGTTACGTTCGAACGTTTTGTGATTAAATTTTCAAAAATATATTATAACATATATTATTATTAATATATGTTATATTATAATGTATACTATAACATATAGCATACTATATCTAATATTATATTATAATATATATAGTATAGTACTATAGTGTATATATATAGTATATGGTATGTATAATACATTATATAGTATAGAGTCATTTCTGCTGCTTTCCTCGTGCACGAAAGAGAGAGAGAGAGAGGGTTAGAGTGAGAAAGAGTAGAGTGAGAGAGGGTTAATATTTTGGAACTCTCCATTGATTTTGGTAAGGAAAAACCCTTTTCTTTTTTATTGTTTTTGCAATTTTATGATATTTGGCTTGTGTCTTTTTTTATATATATGTCTCTAACAAGCTAGTGTTGTATTTTTTTGAAGGATTGATTGTTTTGGCAAGTTGAAAGTTTTTTATTTGAGTGCTAGGTATATTTCTAAACTTTAGTAATATGTTTAACATTTTGTTATGATTTTATTGTGGATAATGATGAATATGGGATGTGTATAATGTGAGTTGATTGTGGATTTTGATGAATTGGATATGTGTAGAATATTGTGAGTTGAGTAGCAAATTTTGATTGTATATATATAGTGAATTTTAGTAATATGTGTCCATGTCGAGGGTGTAAAAATTTGTGTGCGATAGGGTTGGCTGAAGTTGAAAGTCATATATTTGTGGAAAGGTATAGATCTAGGGTATACCCGATGGGTACTGCATGGTGAGCCTTATGCACAGTTAGCGGATGCATTGTTCAGTCATCTGAACTATTTGTGGCACATGGATGATGATTATGAGCGGGATGAGATGGAGGAGTTGTTGGGTGATATTGGAGCTGGGATGTTTATGGATGAGGTTGACAACAATGCCTCAAGCGGCTGAGGGACTGATTCTGAAAATTTTGCTGCAATGTGGGAAGATGCAAAGCACGAGCTTTATCCAGGCTGTACAAAACATTCTAAAATGTCATTTATTGTGCGGTTGCTTCACATTAAGTCATGTTGTAGGATGTCGACAAAAGCAATGAACATGGTATTAGAGTTATTTAACAAGGTGCTTCCCGAAGGGTCTGCATTGCCAAAGAACTCTTATGAAGCGAAATAGTTGAGAAAGAGATTAGGGTTGAGTACAAGTCCATACATGCATGCAAGAATGATTGTGTTTTGTTCTGGAAGGAGAATGAGGAGAAACAAGCATGTCCTATATGAAGAGAGTCAAGGTGGAAGGGTAAGAAAAACGTGCTGGTTAAGGTGTTGTGATATTTTCCCTTGAGACCTAGGTTGCAAAGACAATATACTTGTAAGAAAATAGATGCTAATATGAGGTGGCACGAGGAGAAAAAGAGTTAAAGATGACGTATATATGAGGTACCCAGCTGACTCACTTGCGTGGCAATCTTTCAATGATCAATACTCAGAGTTTGGGATAAAAGCGTGGAACGTGAGCTTGGAACTCACAACCGATGGATTCATTTTGGGAATATGAGTACAAGTTATTGCACTTGGCCCGCAGTGTTGATTCCATACAATCTTCCACCATGGAGGTGCATGAAGGCGCCTAACTTTTTGTTAACTTTACTTATCCCTTACTCGAGATCACCTGAGAATGACATTGACGTATTCATGCAGCCGTTGATTAAAGAGTTGAAAGAGTTATGGGAAACATGCGTCAGAACTTATGAAGCATCCACGTCGACATCTTTTTAGATGCATGTTGCGGTAATGTGGACGATAAATGACTTTCCGGCATATTCCCTCTTTCCGGTTGGAGTACTAAAGGGAAGTTAGCATATCCGACGTGTAATAAAGAAACTGCTAATGAGTGATTAAAATATTGTCAGAAGTTGTGTTTCATGGGTCATTGACATTATCTACTAGCAAATCATGCATGGAGAAGAGAATGTGCTATGTTTGATGGGAGAGTAGAGCACAGAATTGCACCAAATGAGTTTTTTGGAGAAGAGATAGTGGAACAACTGGTACATGTTAGAGCGAACAATTTTGGCAAAGTTCGGGGAAAGAACAAGAGAAAACGAGGTGCAGCATAATTGAATTGGACAAAGTGTAGTATTGTTTTGACTTGTCGTATTGGTTGTCTTGCATGTTGCGACATAGTTTGGATATAATGCACATAGAGAAGAATATCTGTGATAATATACTGGATACATTGATGAGCATTAACAAAAAGATGAAGAACACAATCAAGAAGAGGAGATATCTTGAGAGAATGAGAATTAAACATAATCTACATTTGCGGGTGGAAGGCAACAGGGTGGTCATGCTGCATGCATGTTTTACGATGACGAGGGAGGAGAGGATAGACTTCTGTAAATGGTTACAAGGTGTGAAGTTGCCAGATGGTTATGCTTCAAACATCGGTAGATGCGTGAGCCCTGATGACTGGAAAATTAATGGATTGAAAAGTCATGACTGTCACGTATTTTTACAGAAGTTATTACTGGTGGAAATTTGTGGGAAGCTGACATCTAATGTATGTGTCGCCGTATCCGAACTCTGTATGTTTTTTAAGAATTTGTGCGCCTGGGTAGTAAATCAAGATATGTTGCAGAAGATGGAAGAAGACATTACTACTATACTATGTAACTTCAAGCAGACCTTTCCACCATCATTTTTTGATGTCATGGTCCATTTAGCAATACATTTATCCCGGGAGGTTCTATTGGGTGGACTGGTGTAGTTTCGTTGGATGTATCCAGTTGAAAGATATTTGGGTCGACTGAAGCGCACTGTTGGGAATAAAGCCAGAGCTGAGGGTTCAATAGAAGAGGCATATATACACGCTGAATGGTTAACATTTTGCTCTCTATATCTTTGTGGTGTTGAGACACAATTTAATCGTCAATAGCGAAATTCTGATCTTGCTACCTGCCTCCTCGTGAGCTATTAGTGTTTTCCCAGAATGTACGACCCCTTAATACACAAACGGGTTACGATTTAATTGATGGAGAGTTGGGTAAAGTTCGGTGGTACATGCTAAATAATTGCCGGGAGATTGATGACTATCTCAAATATGTTGTTGCATGCTTCGAATAATTCTAGTTAAAAAAATTTAACTATAACTTTTGTGCTCAAAATAATATTCTTTTGCACTTATATACAGTGAGTACATGGACAAACTTAGGACGGAAGGCATAGAGAATATAGAGGCAAGACACGAGAAAGAATTTTCCGGATGGTTTGAACAACGTGTATGAAGTAAAATTACATATATGTTAGATTTTGAAACTTTTAACTCTGGGTAACTTTTAATAAGTATATACTATTTCAATTGATAGATTTTGGAACAAAGTGCTAGTGATCCGAGATCAATTTCTCCTGAATTGTATGCATTGGCCTGTGGTCCCTCAAATAAAGTACTTCGATACACTGCATGCACGGTTCGAGGTTATAGATTCCATACTCTAGACAGTGAACGTAATAGAAAGACTCAAAACTGTGGTGTGTTGGTCGAAGGGAGTCATGGAACAAATGATATTGACTATTATGGTGTCATACGTGTTATTATCAGATTGAGATATTTGGGTGGGCTGTAACATATGTCTTTGAATGTGATTGGTGGGATCTAGGCGGTGGTCGAGTTTCTATATATAGGGATAATCACTTTACGAGTGTTAATACTGCATCTAAATGGTACGAAGATGATCTATTCTTATTAGCTTGTCAAGCTACCTAAGTCTATTACTTGATTGATCCAATGAAAAGCGTTGATGAAGATAGTGGAGAGATAACTTGGGGAGCCGTACAAAAATTTGTCCCTCGAAATAAATATGAAGCATGAATGAATGCGGATTACGAGAATAGTGAAGAGGAAGGTGACACTCCGATCGTAGAGGCCTACCAAGAATTTGGAGAGGGTATTAACTTGTTTGTTGACTTCGGTGCACTCGAGTGCTCCCCTTGTGTAGAAATGACATCCCACCAGTGCATCTCGGACCCGTCTGTATTAAATGATCATTCAATTCAAGTAAGTAAGGAAGAAGAAGAAGAATAAGAGTTAGAAGAAGAAGGCGAAGAAGAATCCAGGGAGGAAGTGGCTAAGGAGGACAAAGAAGAGGTTGATGATGATGACTAATATGTTATTGAGGGAGATTCTAAAACAAGTATGAAAAATACATCCAAAGATGAAGAATAAAAGCACTAAATATTTTATTCATATAAGTGACTATAGAATTTTATACTTTTTCATAATTTTTTCTAATTAAATTTCTTTATCATATTAATCATGCCTCAAGGATGCCGCCAAACGAAGATGAAGAAATGTGCCTCCTCTGCCAAGTCCAAGTCTCGAACCCATTGAGGACTCCCCACCCGAGGAATTGGCTCCTGAAGATCAAGTTAACACGCAAGAGAACAACAACCAGTTAACACCTACCAGTAAGAAAATGTCGTTGATAATTAATTATATATAATTAATACTTTTGTCTCAATAACTATATAACCATAATTATACTATTATCTATTAGTTTATGCATCCGCTCATTGTGGCCATGGCTATACACATGACATTTCTCTTGAGAAAAATAGAAGGTACGGAAAACTCAAGGTTACCATTCTTGATAATTCCACTGGAGGAGTGGATGATAGTGAAGCAGCGCTTTCCTCCTATATTGGCACAGTAGTCCGAGCTTATGCTCCATTTTATGTGCAATCATGGCGAGATGTTCCGAATGAGATTAAAGAGCACATTCGGAGTCATATACTGGTCAGTTTACTTTGAGAGTACATTTTTTTACCTAGATTAATATATCATATTTTTTACGTAATTCACTTATTAGGATGAATTCGACCTCCACTTTGGCCGTAGTGAGGATTTGAGAACTGTGAATGAGTTAATGGCTACACTATTCCTACATCACAAGGGACGATGTCATAACCACTTCAAGAAGTTTGAGACGTTAGAAGAGGCTATGCAGTCCCCTTTCCCGCAAATGAAGTTAGACGATTGAATAAAGTGTTGTAATCTATTCGCAACTCCAGATTATTAGGTATTCTAAATTTATATCTTTTAATTATTTACATTTATATTTGGGCTATATATTATATGTATATATATTACAATTAACATTCTTAATTAATTTTGTAGCACTTAAGTTCTATGAATGCACAGAATAAATCTGCTCTGACTGTCCACCATCATGCCGGTTCAAGGTCATTCTTCCGTCTTGCTGATAAAATGGTAATTAATAAATTATAGAATTTATTTATTTTTCTAATATTCTTTTATTTAAATACTAACAGTATCTTTTTAAAATTGCTAATGTCGCTTTGTTAGAAACGTGATGATCCTGAAAACTTTTTCCTCATTCATGTCTATGCTGCTGCTCACACTAATGAGCGTAGTGAGTGGATGGATCCTGCCGCTGCAGATTATTATATAAGCGGTGTTAATTTTGTTAAATAAATTGTGCAACATGTGAATAATTTATTTTTTATTTGTATTTCTTTTAATACGTTACTTATTGTGTGTCTTTTTTCAAATTGCAAGAAAAAAATGATTGAGATACAGTCAGTTTCTGGAGAATCCTCTTCGAGTGATATAGACATATTCACGCAAGTACTTGAGCCCAAGTCTAGTGTGGCAAGAGGTTTGGGACAATTTTTCAAGCATTCCGGTTCATCCTCCTCAACCTCATCGACTTCACAAATTAATAATCTTACCAAAGATTTAGAAACTGCAAGCGCGAGAATGAGTATATGAGGTCGAGACAACAAGAGTTGGAGTCCTACTTAGAGTGATAGTCTCATTTAGAGACACGTTTGCAGGACCAACAAAGAGACTAGGAGGAAAAAATACGCAGTGAAGTCCAAGAGCAAGTGTAGCAGGAGATGATGGTGCGTATGGACCGTGTTATGTCATTGCAACAGAATCGCAGTGGGCAAGGAAAGAAGAAATGAATTTTATCAATGTATATAACTTTTAATATCTAATTTTGAAACTTTATAAGACATTGTTAGTTGTTAAATGATGGTGTGTAATATGATACAATTGATATGCTTTTTAATTTTATGAAATTAGTATTTCTGATTTGTACGTTCGAATGTAAATAAATGACATTCAAACATTAGTTCACATTCGAACCAACGTTCGAACATAATTACACAAAATTATAACATAACGTTCGAATGTACTCACCCTCAAGCGAACAAAACCTTTGAACTTTTAAACTATTAACGTTTGAACAAACCTCCGAATGTACCACTTGCATTTGAACGCTTCTTCGTTAACATTCGAACTAACATCCAAACGTTATCCCCGTTACGTTCGAACATTGGTCCATTAACATTCGAACGAAAATTTGAACGTTTATTGCGTTTAACGTTCGGACGTATAAACGTTCGAACGTAAATATGATACGTTCGAACTAAAATCAACGAACGTCAACTTCTGTCATTCGAATGCCAATAGGTCAGGTTGACGTTCGAACGTTAGATTGGATATCCGAACGTTACTTTCTGTGATAGATCTCAATCGTCACAAAAAAGGGAATGTTTGAACGTTACACCAAACGGAACACCTCCAACCGTCACTAAAAATATGGTTCAACAGTAAACCGTCACCAAAAATATGGTTTCAAACCGTCACCAAATGTCTTTAGTGACGTTTTGGTTATTTTTTGTGATAGTTTCCTCTGTCACAAAAGACAAATTGTGTTGTAGTGTGTAAGTTGTAATGTTATGCAGAGAGTATGGATTAGGAGGAGTTGTTTCTAAAAGAGGGGATGCGTATAGTTACGACATTCTACTCATTGAGACTTTTACAAGAAAAAAACTATAGATGACATGTTTGCTGGAGAAATGTGCTTGAAGCACTGGGCAAATGAAACATTACCATTTAAACGATTGATTTTATTGATGCCAATATGCTGGAAGATGAAAGATATCATCTTGCCTTGGAGAATTGCATTTCTTGAATTATGGGATTGGCTTTAGATTGTTGTGCAGAGCTGCCCGAACAAAAAACTAACATGAAAATTGTTTTAGCGATGCTCAAGAAGATCGAAACAAAGTCTTTAAGAGATGAAGGACACTGACCTGAGCTTTGTGTTTGTTTAAATGTTTTCATTATATGTACTCCCTTTTAATGATAAAATGTATATATTGAGATTGCAAAAAATTGACTTTTTTTGTTGAAGTTACTGGTTATGGTATATATATAATAATTATGTGGCCATTGAGAAGTAATGGAATACTTCAAGATTGTATTGACTTAAAGTTTCCAGGCAATGGGTATAAAAAATAATTATAAATATTCTAAAGTGAATAAAAGTTATGGGTACTACTACGTACGTAGCATACCAAACTAATATATATATGGCCGAATTTATACTAAATGTTTTATATAATTGTTTTTAACTTTTCATCATTTTTTCACTTTTTCATGAGTTAATAACTAATTTTATTCATATACAATAATAAACTGAAAACAAAAATGGCAATAAATTCAATCATATTTGGTGTATGTAATAATTACTATTTTCATAATCCTTTTAGATATTATCCTTTATTTTTTATTTTTTGAAATGAAACTGAATTTCATTGATAATAGAAGACATCACATCAAATCAGTACTTAATACAGTAGATTGAATACGTTATGGAATTTCTTCCAATGCCTAGTAGTTAAAATGAAAGTAAACAACATTTTTTTTAGTTCTCACTACAAGGAATTAAGCCATTTCCAGCGCTAAGAATTCGCTGCTAAAAGCCCATAAATCGCCGAAAAATAGTTTTGACAGCGATTTCTCCATCGCTGCACGTTGGTTGCCAAAGATCGGATGCTGATGCTCATTATCGTCGATTCAGTGTAAAACGCTGCAAAAAATATTACTTGCAGCGTTCCCTCACCCGTTGCAAATATGCATGCAGGCGCTGGGAAAAAGGCCTCCACCAGGTGACCTTTTGCATTGCAAAAGCATATCTGCATCGTTAATAAATCGCTGCAAGAAAAAAAATTTCGCTGCAAGTAATGGATGTTTTGCAGTGTTACAAGTCACCAATCAGAATGAGAAAGTGTTTTGCGTTTGTTATTGTCGCTGTAAAAAAAAAAAAAAATTGCTACAACTAATGGATGTTTTGCAGTGTTACAAGTCACCGATGGGAATGAGAAAGCGTTTTGCGTCTGTTATTGTAGGTCGGTTGCCAATATGCAGTAGACGCTGCAAAAAAGCAATCGATGATTTTACACATTGCGTTGCAAATACTTGAAAGCGGCCAAAGTAAATCACTGCAATTGATGAATATTTTTGCAGCGTATGGAACAATCGATTGGAAAAAGAATCTCTGGCGGTAGTTCTTATTGCTGGGAAAAAAAAATTATCGCCGCTATAAAGTAGTTGTTTGCAGCGTTGTCTATAATCGTTGAGAATGATAAGTTTTTGCGTTGGTCATTGTCGCTGCAAATGTCATATTTGTATCACTTTAGCGTTGTGGCTTAATAGCAGCTTATTTGGATTCTCGCTGGAAAAAGTGGTTATTCCAGTCGAGTTTTAATTCTCGCCCCTTCCTGATTCTTAAACCATGCAGTCATGATTTTTTCCCAACCACATGGTGATTTCGCTGCAAATTAGGTACTAAATATTTGGTCATTTTATTTCTAGTAATTCTGGATATGTAAACCCATGTATACATCTATAACTCAATAGCATTCATGATTCTGGAAAGCACTATTGAAAGGAACCTTGCTGGGACAATTCTGCTACATGACAAGATACTCTACTGGCACCACCAGTTTATGAACATGTAGTACCTTTCATATATAATTGATATAATATCACATAGTAAATATTATATCACTTTACTCAAAAAAGAATATATATATATATGAAAGGCAACCACAGGCTGGTTTTTCATCTGCCCAAACTAATTGGATCCACAATAAAACATTCCGAAGCTATTAAACACATTCATTCATCAACTGTGTATAAATCCATCACTACATATCACTTTCCCAATACAGTCAATATTAAGCCAGCTAGCTTTTTTTTTTATTTTTTTATTTTTTTTTATTATTATTATTTAAATCCTCACTTATGGCGGAGGAAAACCTTGGTTACAACATTACACTTGGGGCTTACAAACATAAAAACACTAAAAACAAACCCAAACCAAGTGAGTAAAAACCACCAAAAGAATTCTAACAAGCCTAAGCCAAGAGAAGAACCTACAATCCGAGCAAAGTTTACCCCGGAGACGTAAAACAACCAGAAAGAAATCTGACCACTTTGAAGCACAATAGAAGCTTAACATAATAAAACAAAAACAGCAACTTAATGACATCTCAAATAAGGCAAAGCCGACTTATCTGTTCTAATCAAACCTTTAAGGTGCTTAGGAATATGTAATAAAGATCTCCAAACCGAATTCAAACCTTCAGCACCCATTTTTGCTAAATAATCAGCCGGCATATTTCCTTCACGAAAAATATGAGAAATAACAAAATCCCCACCTTCAAACAATCTCATCGCCTCTTCCCAAAAATCTTCTAAGTACCACACTCTACAATTTTTCTTCTGGATCCAATCTACACAAACCAAGGAATCAGACTCAATGTCCGCCTGACATATTCCCAAGTCTCGACAATATTTCAACCCAATTAACAAAGCTTTCAACTCAGCAAGATTATTAGAACCCTCGCCAAGGCAGGACGAGAAAGAAAGCACCATATTGCCGCAGGAATCTCGAATTATACCCCCTGCACCGGAATTCCCCGGATTACCAAGGCTGCACCCATCAATATTTAGTTTAAATCTTCCATGCATAGGTCTGACCCAACGAACCAAATTAACTCTCACAGATTTTATTTGAATAATCGGAACATTCAAATCTCTCAACCGCTCCTCATCGGCAAAGGCAATCTTTGTTAAGGTAGGCAAGCTACTTTGCACTTTCCTTAGCCACACACAAATAGACCTCCAAAGTTCCTCCATAGAGCTGAGTTTACCTTCCATCCTTGCCTTACACCTGCATTGCCACAACTTCCAAATAATAATAGAAGGAAGAATCCCCAAAATCCAACCCACCTGGGACTTGGTAGATGCACGTCTAAACCAAGTTGAGACCAATTCAAACCAACGTTTTCTAGGGTCATAAGGAATGCCCAAGATAACTGAGAATCTCTTCCAAATACCGGAAGCCAAATCACCTGCAGCAAGAACATGGTTTAAATCCTCATACCGTCCTTGATCACAACAATCACACTTGGACGTAATAGGAATCCCAACTCTTCTCAACCTGTCATCAACACTCAAACTGTTATGATAAGCCTTCCACATTAAAATGGAAATTTTTTTTGGTATAGCTTCCTGCCACACCCACTTAGCCCAAGGCACAGCTGGAGCTGTAACCCGAATACATTGCCAGGCACTCTTGGTGGAGAAACCTCCATCTTTATTAGGCAACCAAACAAGTAAATCTTGTCCCGCTTTGTGAGCCCCCAAGAAATTACAAATCTCTTCCGTTTTTTGAACTCCCACCAGCCTTTCCAGGATTTCAATATCCCAACCATTTTCAATTTTTAATTCAGCCAACATAAGCTCTGACCGGTCCACCACAGGATAAGAGTTAGCAATAGGACCTTCATTTAACCAATGATCCCACCAAAAAGAAACATTTCCATCTCGGACCCTCCATTTGGAATTCTCTAACACCGCCGGTATACACTTCACCACCATCTTCCAAAAACGCGAGCCCTTTTTAGGATCCAGCAAAGAAACATGTTTATCACCAATATATTTAGCACGAAAAAATTGTGACCAAAGATCATTTCCAGTCATAACCTTCCATGCAAATTTCATATGAAGAGAAACCTGTACCTCATCAAAATCACGAAGGCCAATTCCCCCCTCATCAGTTGGCTTACACATAGACTTCCAAGCCACCCATTTCTTTTTATCCTTACCATTTTTTTCCCCCCAAAAAAATGAACTAAGCAGCCTATTGAGATTATTCAAAACCCCTTTAGGCAATTGAAGAATAGACATAATATGAATAGGCATACTAGCTAGCACATGCTTCAACAAAATCAACTTGCCACCAGCCGAAAGACAATTTAATTTCCAGCCCCCGAGTTTTTCTCTCACCCGATTAAAAATAGGCTCCAAATGTAAATTGGTTAGACGCCCATTGATCATAGGCGCACCAAGATAAGAAAAAGGAAAATTACCTTCAGTAAAGCCAGTAATATTGAGTAGCTCCTGCTTCCTCCTTGAAGAAAATTGTTTAGCAAAATACATGGCCGTTTTCTCCTTATTCACTTGTTGCCCGGACCATGACTCGTAAGTCTCAATAACCTTCACCAATGCTTTCATCGAATTCTTTCCGCCATTAGAAAAAATAACAACATCATCCGCATAAAGAAGATGGGACACAAGAGGCGTACCTCTTGGATGAGAAAATTGTTTAATATTGCCACACAAAAAATTCTTCTTTAATAACCGAGAGAACACTTCTTCCATAAGAATAAAAAGATAAGGTGATAACGGGTCACCCTGACGCAAGCCCCGACCTCCTGGAAAGAAACCCCGAGAAGTGCCATTCATCATGATAGAATACCAAGGCGAAGCAATACAGTTCCTAATCAAATCAATAACGGAAGAGGAGAAACCAAAGGCTGCCAACACGTGCAAAAGAAATTTCCACTCCACCCTATCATAAGCCTTTGCCATATCAAGCTTTAAAATAACATTACCACCCATAGTCTTTTTATCAAGATAATGTACCATTTCCTGCGTAAGACTAATACTATCAAAGATACTCCTACCTGGAATAAAAGCACACTGCTCAGAGGATATCAAAGAAGGCAAAAGAGACGCAAGCCTGGTCACCAAAACCTTAGTACAGATTTTTTGGAACACGGAACATAAACTGATAGGCCGAAACTTATCAAAACCCGTCGGCTGAGCCATTTTCGGTATAAGCACTACAAAAGAAGCCGTATAGAATCGAGGAAGAGGGACCCCCCGAAAAAATTCTCGTACCGCCGCCACCACCGCCAACCGAACTATATCCCAGCAAGCACGATAAAAACCGGACCCGAAACCATCAGGACCCGGACTACTCTCAATAGGAATACTGAAAACTGCTTGTTTCACCTCTTCTTCAGAAGGCACTGAACATAATCTCAAATTCTCATCATCAGGAATCACATTATCTACTAAATCACCCAAATCCGGCAACACCACACAAGAAGATTGACCCAAAAAATCCATGAAATACTGCACGGCACCATCATGGATTTCTTGCGGCGATTTTAACAAAGACCCATTCGGAAGACTCATCTCCATAATCCTTGATTGCTTCCTCTTCTTAAGAATACCATGGAAATAACGGGAGTTTTGATCACCATGTTTCCACCATTTCACTTTAGCACACTGAGCTAGTCGAACTTCTTCACGATGGAGCCAAACATCCAACTCCATTTTTGAAGCTAACAGGTCAAGTTCCACGTCTTCATCGTACCGGGTCTGTAACTGAGTTTCCAGCTGCTCAATACGAGTCTCCAACACCTGAATGTGCCCAGTAGTCCATCCAAAAACAGACTTATTCCATCCTTTGAGAGCTGCTTTCACCCTTTTAAGTTTTGCCGCAAGATTCATAAGCCCACTACCAGCATCAGAATGATCCCAAGCCTCTCGGACACATCTTGTGAAATCAACGTGATCCACCCACATTTGCTGAAAACGGAATGGAGCCGGCCCATAAGCATCAATGTTTCTTACCAGAGAAATGATCATAGGAGCATGATCAGAGGTGGTGCGGGGCAAGTATCTCATAATAGAATCCGGATACTCATTTAAGAACTGCTGATTAACCAAAGACCGATCCAACCGAGCCCAGCTACGAGAACTGCCAGCATGCCCATTGCACCAAGATAAACTCTTGCCCAAGAAATTTAACTCCAGTAATCCGCAAGAGTGAATCCAAGAATTAAAGTCCTCCATAGCCACCATTGGACGTGGCCGACCTCCACGTCGCTCCCCATCAGAAGCAATGATATTGAAATCCCCTGTTACTAACCATGGATCAGCTGAGTTACTCTCCCTGGCAAGGTCTACCCACAACTCACGCCTTTGCTCATAAGAACATTTAGCATAGACAAAAGAAATTTTACATTTCATCTTATCAGCAGTCACAAGAAACGTTATTTGCTGATTGCCACAGCTAACCATACTTACATGTACATCTTTCATCCACAAAATCCACAGTTTCCCATTCCATTCACCATTCGAAAAACCATAGTCAAAATCAAGCACCTTCTTAACTTCCTCCAGATGATCATCACGTAAAAAAGGCTCTGCTATCGTAACAACTTTTGGTTTGTACATTTTCATAAGCTTCTTCAACCTGCTCCGAGAAGAACGTACCCCTCTAGCATTCCAATACAATATTGGACTTATCATAAATTCATTTTAGAGGACCGGGTAATAACCCGCTTACTGCTACGTACCTTCATGATTTTACCTTCCTCCTTTTTCTTCTCTTTATCTGAAATCTCAGAATCTGAAACAACATCCTTTATATGATCTATTTTTTCTTCCATAGTCTCAGTATCAGAAAAACTGGGCAACGAATCAGCCATGTTATCAATGTCATCCCCATTCAACAATTGTGGGGAAATCTGCCCAACACATACACCTTGGACACCTACCACTTGATTATCCGCAATGGAGACAAAAGCCTCATGGTCCACTTCCGCATGGCCCACTGGCATTTCTTCTATACCCTGTACGTTAGTCCCCACAGGAACTGAAGACCCCCCCACTTCAAATGAATCTTTCAGCACAATTGAATCCTTTTCAGTAATCTCCCCAACTACCTCTACTTGTGAAAACTTTTCCACTACACTAGGACCCTTCATATTCACCTCCACAGAAACCACTGGAACCATCTCCTCAAAAACAGGGGATGCTATTTCAGAGAGTACCACATCGTTAAGACCGTATAACATCCCATCCTTTACCATATCCCCAGAATCAATGCCATACATGACCTTCGATTGTTTCATGATGTCTTCCACCACTTCCATAACCATGTGCTGATCAACACTAGCCAGCACCTCAGGAGCCACTGGAACCACCTCAGAGGATAACAATTCCGTAGAAACATTCACCCCATCCTTTTCCTCATCCCCTAGTGCAATTCTATGCACGTCCACCAACTGGAATGTAATCTCTTTCTCACCTTCTATATCTCCCTGATGCTGATCAACATTACCCAACACCAACGTATCTAATCCTGTTCTTTCCGTACCCATCCCTGCCACTTCCGTTTGCACTGTATTTGAACAAGAAGGATCCACCACTGTCAGCTGTTTCGGCACTTCTTTATACACTAGACGAGCAGGTTGCCTATCTTTCTCCTTCCTTAAAATACCTTTCTTACAAGTCCTCAAATTATGCCCTTGGGTTTTACATTTGGTGCAAAACGCAGGCATTGTTTCATACACCACCTCCTGCATACGACTCGCAGGACAAGATGGTGCACCAATCCAGAAAGACAATAAAGGAGATTTAGCAACATCAATTTCTAAACAAACCTTGGCTCCATCAGATCTAGTAGCACACCGTATAGGATTGTCACTTCTAATATATTTACCAATAGGCGTAGTAAGACTTTTAAGGATTGAAGGATGATAAAAGTTTGGAGCCAAACCTGGTAAGAAAATCCAAACTGGAACCACCGATGGCTCCTCCTCTTCAGTGAATTCAGGGGTCCAGTGAAACGGTCTATACGCCACTCCATCTATATCACAAACTTCTCTAGAAAAAGCCTTATTGAAATCATCCTCCGACGTTAATCGGACAAATATATTACGCGGCTTTCTCATGGCTGAAACCACAGCAGTGCCAGATATTCCCCATCGGTTTTTAATAAAAGTTCTGATCGCATCCAAGGATGGTCTCTGCCTGAGAAACTTCAGTACCAAAGAGAAGCGAAACGGTTCTGCCGACTTCATTATTTCCTCTTTCGATAACAGAAAATACACTTCCCCATCCATAATTTTAGGGGTTCGAGATGGCAGAAGCACATCAGGAATAGGATGAGGAGCTGCAGAAATTAGATCTGCAAAGGATCGTGAGGAAACCGCCGTCCTGGAGCCACCAGTGCCCCCCCCGGCAGCCATGCAAAAACCACTCGTAAAACCCTCCCCAGCTTGATCACTGATAGGGTAGGGCCTATTGAGGTCGGTGAATCTAATGGTAGCGAAGGTTGGCTGAGGGTGGCGGCCGAAACGGTGGTTTAAGGCCACAAAGTGCAAATTGGAAGTGGGGCTCGGACGGGCGGCTCCGGAGACGGATTGGGGCTGGGTTTGGGTGGAAAAGCTTGGTATTGGGCCGGTGAAGAAGTGGTAGAAATTTGGTGGCCAATGTTGGCCGGACGGCGGCGGAAAGGGAAGAGGAAGCTCACGGCTTCGCACGGCTCTCGGAGGCTAACGACAGTGCGGCGTGGTCTGGGATTTGGAGGGGTAGCTCGTCGGCAGGTGGGGAAGCCGGTGGTGCCGGCGGTGTTGACCACGGACGGTCGGAGGCCGCGCCGGTGGCGGAAAGGGAAGAGGAAGCTCACGGCTTCGCACGGCTCTCGGAGGCTAACGACGGCGCAGCGTGGTCTGGGATTTGGAGGGGTAGCTCGTTGGCAGGTGGGGAAGCCACAGTCGTCGGCGGTGTTAATACCATAGTCAGCCAAATATTCCAATGTTACATAAACCTGGGCAGGAAGCATCTTTAGAAAACAGGTTGATAGTCTGAGGCAGGAAAATCTTCACTTGAACAACACTCCATCACAGCAAAAAATGTTCCACCACCATGCATCTTGTTGTTGAATTACATCTTCTACATCAAACTGAGGCTTCCCCACAACACATTGTTCAGGCCTAGCTAAGATGAGCAACAAAATCAGCAAGCAATATAGCCTCCTCTGTGAAACACACTGCCATTCACAGCATGACTCAAGAAAAAAGATGTATAAAGAATTTCTCCATCTTCAGCATGCATCACATAGTTATCATCAACCCATAATTAGCCATAACCCACTTAATCTTTCATTATTAGACTTTTCATCAATATCATTTCTCTACAACAATAGAAACTCATCGTGCTTCACACAACCCTTACAGAGTAATGCTCATTCCATGCTTTGTTATAGTATTCATTCCCATACATGATCTAATTACTGATAATTTTGCAAATGTACTGGTAGCAAATTTTACTCTTCATATATAGTTAAATGTTCATACAATCAGTATGAATCCCATATAAGGTAAAACTTAATGTAAGCAAGACATGCATTGATATAAATGAAAAATGCTATAAGCATTACAAGGTATTAAATGGATAACCTTGTCTCCACAAAATCTTACCTGCATGTATAGTCCACCAATCTGAATGTTTCATCTTTGTATGAAAACCACTATGCAAGCACTGCTTGTACCTGTAAGTGTAAGTAGAAACATAGGAACAGAGTGTCAGCATTTGAATATTCTTATGCTTTCTACTTACAAACTATTTATGGAATAGTTTGTAACCTGATTTTACCTAAAAAATAAAAAAATAAAAAAGGATGAGAATCACCTAATCTCTATTTATGAACGGGCACATACCATTTCACCAGATTATCAACATATCCTCTAACTACTTAGATCATGGCCCATACCAGGTGAAATCTTACTACAAAATGTTCTTTTCAACCCAGGTCATGCATCCAAAATATGGTAACACTACTTACAACCACTTACTATATCTTGGCACTACTTCATGCACTGACTGCCCATTAACACCCTGTGGCATCCCCCAAAAAATAAGCACTAACCCAAAACAGCATTACATATGGGCATTTCACTTCAAAAAACTACACAAAAAGCCCCCACCAAAAGGAAAAAGGTCTTCATTACTGTCCTAGACAGCTCTCTGAGACTCTCCTTGTGACATTAGGCTGTACAAGCACTTCTCATACTCACATTGCCTCTCCATGAGTTCCCTAAATTCTCCTCTTAACTCCTCAAACTGATTCTTGTAATACTCAGTATCTTTTTTATATCTTTCCACTTCTTCAGCATGACGTTTCTCCCGTTCACGATCATGTTGTCGTTTAGATTCAGGTATTACCATCTCGCCTAGACCTTTAGCATACCCTGCTCTATGGCCTAGTACCTCCCTAAATACATTTGCTGCTGCCTCTTTAGTTCGTTGCTCAGGTTCTATACCTTCCATCTTATCAACCATTTGCTTCTGCACAGAGTGTACATAATTAGTGTAAATTAAACCATAACTTGTTCTTCACCACAATGACAGTGAAGTTGCTACATAACCTTAATTGTGTTAATGATAGTACATAAATTCAGGCACTGGGTATATTAAAATTCTCACATAAAGCTCTTCTGCCGTGGATGTCACGAATTTGTCTTTACTCGTAGACCAATGGACTTCCTTGTAAAACTCAACCAAGTTTGTTGTAGTCGAACGCTGTGCAACAATGAAGCATAAAGTTAGCTCTTACATACTAAATTTTAATTACTCCTAAATGTATCCTTATGTTACAGCAAGCAGATTTTAGGTTGTCCCCATCATTAATTTCTATGCAGTATTGAAAACGTGATGACAAAGCAAGCCATTAAATCTTGGCATTAGTGGTTAATGAACTCAAAGTCTCAATACATTATAAGACTTTGAGTTTTCCTCACCTTCCATTAAGTTTTAGATTATAACGTGGTCTGTTGGAAGTAAAACCTGGTAGATGCTAATGCCATTTGGGACCCGCCTAGGATTAATTTGGCTGTATATCTTCACAATTGTTCCATTCCAGTAAATTTTTATTGGTTCCTGATTACAGACATTGAAATCTGGATCAAATGGCATTAGCATACTTGTGGTTTGTCCCTGCCTAAATAAAGGTTCTTATCTTTTAGTATTTGATCCAGATTTAGTCATTGACATACGACGACTAAGTTAATAAAGATGCAAACCTTCTCCTCCATGACTCTCACAAATGACTTCCTCCCGGAAGTGTGATTGGTTTTCAGCTTGTTACGGTTCTCTTTGTTTTGCTTTGACATTTTCTACAAATAAACATTTTAAAATGATAAACTTTGAAGTTTGTTCTTTGTAACTGAAACAAATATTTCTCCAAACCACAACTATGATAAAAACCATTAAATTTAATGCTTGCATATTACCTTGAATGCCTCACTTCCCCATCTACCACATAACTTCACCCACACTAAATTAGATACCAATCCAGTCCCACCAGCCAATGCTTCATCATGGCTGGCATATGACAAATATTTCCTGTGCAGTTGATGGTGGAAAGCATTGAATCGCTTACACAACTGTGTCCACACCGTCTGCCTATGATTCGCCAACTCCTAATCCAAAATGAAGTCAGCCTAAACATATCAAGTACTCATTAGTTTCAACCACATACTCACTTAATACAAGCTAAGGCAAAGCAGATGCATGGATTAAATAGAAGCTTACCCGAACACGGTCGATCAATTCATCTTTCTCTGCCGTTGGAACATCAGTCCACCGTGCGTGACTCATGTCCGCATGATGCTTTAATATCCATGTGACCCGTGTGGTGAACATGTTCGCATTCTCACAACATGGGGCTGTTTGCCCATCATTAATTTTGAGTGGTATTTTCCCGTACTTTCGAAGCTTATCAAACTCAATGCATTTGGCGGGACAACGTCCACACCTTTTTGCTGCAACATCTGATGGTCTCGGCTCTGAAACAGCTTCACCTACATGGAATATCAAACTTAATTAAGTGAATCAGACTGAACTGGAAATTATCAGATTTTAAACCAAACATGTATATAAACTGTACAATATTCAGCACAATAGGTGAGCATAATAAAAGAACCAACCATTGTCGTCTCTACTTGTGTGCGCATCCACTTGTGTCTCAAGAACTACGCTTGGAGGCTGCGTAGAATTGTCAGAGCTATCCTCGTTGTCATTTTGGGTTGGGGTACCTGATGAAATTAAAGGAGGATGAGGGTGTGGTCGTCTGCTGTAAGCCCCAGTGCGTCTATAGCCTCCACCTTGTCTAAACCCGCTTCCTCGACCAATTTGTGCCATACTACCTATACCTGCACCTGCCTATTATAATCACAGGCCATAATTCATTAGTGAATATAGACACTTAAGAGTGATGACAGGGCCTTTCAGGGTGATTCAACTTCTGAAAAATACTATTTTCTGGACATTTAATATGACATACTAACTAGGGAATAAATCTGAGCACTATGCTTATATATTTCCCAATATTATTGGAGCTATTGGAAAGTGACATGTAATATTGGGTGATACTTTTTGTCACTAAGCGAAAGGACATGTCTCTATCTGCAGCTTATAACTCATGTAGCCATTACCCTACCCATTTCATCGAATGATATGCTGCTCCATTCACTATGCGAAGTTTTGAAGGGAGGCTACTGTAACACCCTGCTCCTCCTTCCTTCTTCTGACGTAAGCAATTACGTCAGATGTGATGTGACAGCCTGCTCCTCCCCTCTAGTGTCTAAGAGTCCCGTTATGCGTGCCAGACCTTGATGGCTTGTTTTTAAAGATACTACGTGATTTCTAAAAGTTATTTTGTGTATTTTAAATGGAAGATTCCTATTATTATTTAACTAAAGAATATTTTAAATAACTCAATTATAACATCTTTGAAGAGCTCCAAAAATATTATAATTGTGGGAATCATTTTATATAAATGATTCCAGTTATTTAAAATATTATGTGATCTAAATAATGATGGAATCTTTAATTTAATTAGTAGTTTTACTCTTTTAAATATTTTAAGTAAGACTTCATCATTTTATAAATGATGAGGGAATATTATTTTAAATAATATTCTATCTTTATTCCTCTCGATGCTTTTAAATAAATAAACGTTTACTTGTTTTTAAAGTAGTGTTTAAGGGTCATCGTAGACCATTTTATAGACCCCCAGATGTCGGGTTTTAGGATAAAACCCCAGCCCCTCTCTCTTTCTCCCTCACTTTTCCCTCCCCTCTCTCTCTCCTCCCTTTCTCCCTCTCGGCCTCTCCCGTACGCGATACCCACGCCCGAACGGCCTCAGCCCAGCCCGGCGCCGCCGTGCTCCGGTGAGCCTCACGGCCACCACCACCGGAACCGCCTCCCTCCGGCGAGTCCCCCAGCACCGGCCTTACCTCCCCACGCTCTCTCCTCCTCCTCCCTCGACGGTGCAAGCCCGAATGGGCATAGGAGTTCCAGCGCCGCCGTGCGCCATCCTCCAGCGCCACCTCTCCCACGGCAGCCTCCCCTGCCACCGACCGGCCACCTCCAGTGGCCTCAGCCCCTCCCATGCAGCCACCTCCCTCCACCACGCACGTACACAGCTCACCCACGCACGGGTTCACTGTGCAGCCTCCTAGCGCCGCCGTGCGCGGCCATCTCGGCCACCGGCCACCACCACGAGACTCCTGAGGTCTCTCCCTTCCTCCTCCAGCAAACCCACAGCCAATAGGCTTCTCCTCCACCTCCCGAAGCCCCCTTCTCCACCTCACGGGTTTAGGCTTCCCCGCCGCCGTACGCCGCCACCCACGGCGAACGACCACCCTAGCCAGCATCCTTAGGCCACCACGAACCCAACGGTACCACCCACGGCCCCGATCTGCCACCCACAGCCCCACACTCTCTCTCACTCTCCCACGGCCTCTCCTCCCTCACAGTGCACGGCCAACCACCACGAACCACCGTGCCGACCACCACCGAGCCTCCACGGCTCCTCCGGCAGTTCCCTTAGCCTAGCCCAAGCCCAAACCACCACTTTACGTGGTGGGTTGATCACTGCACGTGATGGACAATCACTGCGCGTGACTGACCGTCACTGCACACGGCTATAGCTATCGTGCTATGTTCCCTGCCAGCATCATTAAGGCCACCTTAGGCCCTTCCAAGACCACACCTAGCTATCCGAACGCTTAAACAGCCACTGTACGTGGTGTAGCCACCCCGTACGTTCCTCTGGCGTTATCGCTGTAACGGTCAACGAGCGACGCACGGGTTATCCCGTCGATGGTATAAATCTCTATCCCTCGCTTTTTATATTAAATGTTAGATGCTAGCTAGTTGATTAGGTTGTGGACTGTGCTGTTAACATTATAGGTTGTGGACTGTGCTGCTAGTATTATAGGGTTCGCTGTGTAGTGGCGATGTGATGTGAGGTGATGAAGTGTTGGGCGTAGTTGGGAAGTATGCTGTGTAGTGTTGTGGACTGTGCTGTGAAGTGTGGTAGTAGTGTATGTGCAGTAGTAGTGGCATGGCCTAGTACCGTGTAAGGAGTACACGTGGAGTGTACTCTGCGTGGTGAGACGAGGCACCGTATGGCGTGTATGCCATAGCGGTGACGTGGCGTAGCGCCGTGAATGGA
The DNA here is from genome assembly GCA_003123785.1 of Pterocarya stenoptera. Lineage (NCBI taxonomy): Eukaryota > Viridiplantae > Streptophyta > Magnoliopsida > Fagales > Juglandaceae > Pterocarya > Pterocarya stenoptera. The sequence continues at coordinate 411,803 of QEOT01008436.1, read as the reverse complement.
GTACGCGAGGAGTGTACTCCATATGGTGGAACGATGCACCATATGGTGTGTGCCATAGCGGTGACGTGGCGTAATATCGTGGATGGAGTACACGTGGAGTGTACTCTGTGTAGTGAGAAGAGGCACCGTATGGCGTGTATGCCATAGCGGTGATGTGGCGTAGTGCCGTGAATGGAGTACGTGAGGAGTGTATTCCATGTGGTGAGATGGTGCACCGTATGGCGTGTATGCCATAGCGGTGACGTGGCGTAGTATTGTGGATGGAGTACACGTGGAGTGTATTCCATGTTGGGAAACGATGCACAATACGGCATGTGTGCCGTATTATTGATATATCGGAGCGTCGTGAATGGAGTATACGCGGAGTATACTCCATGTAGTGGAGCGATACACCGTATGGCTTGTGTGCCATAATGGTGATGTGGCGTAGTTCTATGAAGGGAGTACACGTGGAGTGTACTCTATGTGGCGTAACGATGCACCATATGGCGTGTGTGCCATAGTGGTAATGTAGCGTAGTCCTGTGAAGGGAGTACATGAGAAGTGTACTCCATGAGGTGCAGCGATACACCGTATGGCGTGTCGCGAAGATAAAGGTGATTGCGTAGTTAATGGGCGAAGAGCTTGATGTATGATGTTGGGAACTGTGGAACAGTGTCCCGAAGTATGAGATATGGCCTGTAGTCCAAGGCGACGAGTGTCGCCATGTGACTGGCTTATGGCTAGAAGTAAGTGCGAAGTGGCTAGAAGGTATCGGAGTAGCGCAGCGAAAGCATGACTGGGCAACGTCACTAAGTGACGTGGTCAATTAAGAAGTCGTGCTTGCGATGGGTGAAGAGTTAGCGTAAGAGTGATGTAGAGGGAACGTGACGAGGTGTCACGTTGTGACAAGAGTACGTGAGGAACCCTACTCGTGATGAGTTGTAAGGTGACGTAATAGAATGTCAGAAGTGACGTGACAAGCTCACGATATAGCTTGGGAATGGTCTCGAGCTATATGGCATGACGTAAAGTGTTGAGTTATGTGCCGTAGTAATGATACGGCTGTAGCCTACGGCGATGAGCGTCGCCGTGTAGTTGGCTTATGGCCATGAGTACGTGCTAAGTGGCCAAGAAGTATCAGAGTAGTGCAGCGGAAGCGTGATTGGGCAACGTCATGAAGTGACGTGGTCAATCATGAAGTTGTGCTGTGATGGGTTAGGATGTATGAGAGATGACGTGACAGGGTCACGGTATAGCTTGGGATTTAGTCTCGAGCTATATGGCGTGACGTGAAGTGTGGTTATGAACAGAGTCCCATCGTGTCAACAGTTGGGATGAACTGTCATGAGGTACGGCTAGCATGAAGGGTCGTGCTAGCCGGGTATGAGAAGGTTGGTAACGGAGTATGGCGTTCGCCATACGAGTCCGTGACCAATGTATTAAATGATGATCTTAAGAGGTAAAGGAGTAAGGTACGTGTGTTGTCTGGTTAGACACACGTGCCAGACAGATTCACCATATGGAATGGGTAATCTGTCCTAAGCATGGTTACACGGTGCTCAAGCCTCAGAGTGGCTTGGAGCCGTGTAGTGCAGATGGATGGTCATGAGAAGTAGAGTGAGCTAAGATACATGAGGGTAACGACGAAGGTACTGTCTAAGAATGGGATGCATGACTTAGTTAGTCTAAGTCATGCGTCGGAAATGGGTAAATGAGAAGAACGAGACAGAGGTCCTAGTGTCTTAATTCGAAGGTGAATCATGAGTTCACCTTGGCGAGTAAGCACTCGAGGTAGAACGTAAGGTTAAAGGAAGTAGAGACCGTAATGGGTCTCCAAGGGTTTTATCATATTAAGAAACGTGAAAGAGTACGGGATAGAAGGAGAGTGTTCTAAGTAAAGGATAGCTCTATTTCTAGTTCAGCTATTTATGCACTAGATAGAGAATAACGTAAGGTTATGTATGCATGTAGGTGCCATCTGACACGCGCATGAATGGACTGCATGGTATGCAAGTAGCATGGAGTCCAGGTAAGTGTTACGTTCATGCTCTTCTAGAGTTTTCTAAAAGTATGAGCAAAAGAAAGAGAACTGTTTTCCCATGAAAGATGCTGTAAGAAAGGACACGAAAGATGCTTTAAAGAAAGCATGCTAAGTATTGAAAGTATACGTATGTACGGCCCCTCTATGAAAGCCCCTTTTTACGCACCCAAAAGTATTAGTTGTATGCATGTGAATGGATGACTATACGGTGTACCTATTGTACGTATTTTCTAAAGAAAAGAAAGGAAGCTTCGAGGGTGATGCCTCGAGCTTCAGAACGATGCTTAAAGAGACGCGAAGAAAGTGTTTTAAAACATGTCCCTAAGAACCGATGTTAAAATGTCCCTACGAACTGATGTTTTTAAACGACGCCATGAAAGATGACGTTTAAGCCATGCTTTTAAACGAAAAGGATGTTTTCCCACGAAAAGATGTTTTCCCATGAAAGTATGAAATGTAAAGAAAAGAAAAGAAATGAATGCCCATGCCCATGAAATGAAATGAATGAATGCCTCGGCTCTTTAGAGCCGACATGAATGAATGAATGAATGAAAAGAACGGCATGTGGCATTAATGAATGTATGAAAACACGTAACGGCCATATGAATGAACGGAAAGGGGTACCCAATGAATGAATGGGCAGATTGCAATGCCGGGCCGTAGTATCTGGTAGTGCACCCAGTGCTGCACCCTGACGGAAAGGGATTCCAACCCGTGGCCACGGGCGAATCCATCGGCTCAAAAGGCCGCTAACCCCAGCACTCGGGGCGTAACGACGTGTACTGGCCTATGAAAGAAAAGAAAAGAAAAGAAAAGTAACTGTATGTATGAATGCACTGCATTCTTCAAGAAATGAAGCTAGTGACGGGGGAAAGGTTTTTAAAGAAAAGAAAAGCATGTTTAAGAAAGAAAAGCCCCCGTTCACTGATGTTTTTAATGAAAGCATGTATGCATGTATGTATAGTATGTATGGAATGATGAATGCATGAATGAAAACCTACGTTGCTATATTTTAACGGTATAAAGTAACGCTTACTGAGTATTCGACTCATTTTAGTTTTTATGTGTGCCCCTCCCCC
>QEOT01008436.1:362626-408573 GCA_003123785.1 Pterocarya stenoptera | reverse complement strand
TTGGAAAGTGACATGTAATATTGGGTGATACTTTTTGTCACTAAGCGAAAGGACATGTCTCTATCTGCAACTTATAACTCATGTAGCCATTACCCTACCCATTTCATCGAATGATATGCTGCTCCATTCACTATGCCAAGTTTTGAAGGGAGGCTACCATTGTGTGTGTGTGTGTGTGTAATTAAGTGATGTTAAATTAAGCTGGAAGCTGGTGCTAGGTATCAATCATTCACTTCATCATATGGATACATAGCCTATACAAAGAATTACACACATTAATGACTGATCCATGCATGCATGCAGGGGGCACCAAAAGATATATCCCCTTCGAGGCATGGTATTGACAAATGAGTCATGGGGCAAGCAGGAAAAAAGTTGGGCATAACTCCATGATTGACCAAACAAAGTTCCACGTACCTCAATGTTTAGCCAACTAGTCAACATAGGATTGTGTTGCCTGGCTGGGTTCAGATAATTGTTTCTCCAAGTAGACAAATTGCATAGTAAAAACAGCCTCCTTCATAGATTTAATGTACAAGCCAGTAACTGAGAAACTACCTTTTTCTTGATGAAGAAAAGGAATGCTCATCAATATTACCATATGCAGGATATATAGCAACTTTGTGGGTAAAAGGGTTGAACACATACCTGCCACAGAGAAATCTTGCATGACAACAAGGAAAAAAACCCCTCAGGTACTAGCAATATGTTTCTAGCAGAGAAATCCTGGTAATTTTTTAAAGTTGAAGTGCACCAAACAAAACCCTTGTAAGAGAAATCTTGCGTGACAGAAAGCAAAAAAACCACTCACTGCTAGTACTAGCAGTAGATTTCTAGAAGAGAAATCCTGGTTTTTTGAAGCTGAAGTGCACCAAACAAAACCCTTATAAGAGAATATCTTGCGTGACAACAATAAAAAAAACTCCTCACTGCTGGTACTTTTGTATTTTTCTAGAAGAGAAATCCTGGTTTTTTGAAGCTGAAGTGCACCAAACAAAACCCTTATAAGAGAATATCTTGCGTGACAGCAAGAAAAAAAACTCCTCACTGCAGGTACTAGCAAGAGTGTGGGAAGAGAAATCCTGGTTTAGGGAAGCTTCATGCACCAAACAAAGCCCACGCCCACAAAAAGATGAAACCCCTTGAAGCCATAATCTCCAAGTTGCATAGAATGCCTAGCAGAATCACAGGCACACTCTGCCTTTGAGTTGTGTTGACTGGTATACAGAGTTTCTCAAATGATTTTGAGTTGTGTTGCCCACCCATAAGTTTCCCTACCCACACTCTCTGGTTTGTACTACACTGTCACATCGGCCAACTGTGTAGCTGAACTCAGATTTTGTTTATCCTTTCATTTGGCTCAAGGCAGCAACATCTCCCGCCCATGCAAAATCACCCGCCCACTGCACTTGACATCCTTACCCAAACTGACTTCACTTTACTAACTTATAGGCACTTAAACTTATTTTCGTACCTACTCAATATATATTCACTTAAAGTCACACTTTTTAACACTTAATAAATCAGCTGATCTGAAATTTCGTACGTTTGAGCTCATACTGTAAATTACTTAAATTTATTCCTCCTGCATCAGCCAATTCCTTAATAAAGTTTTTAAACTTTTTTTCATAAATATTTATGAAGCACCAGTTTCCATTTATAAGTATTACTGTTTACTTTTATATATACAAATAAATATATTTGTATTGGTTATATACATATTTTTGGACAGGCCTACCCAATCCTTTAAAAATGGGTTCTTGGGAAAGCATGGTAGGGGAAGGTAGGGGTTGCCACCGCCCTATATAAGTAGAAGCCAAGGCCACTGGAGCCTATATCCGTCGAGTCTTTGATCGAAAGAGGAAGGGAGACAACTCCAATGCATTCACCCAATAAAGAGAAAGAGTCATGCCGTTCAAAATTTAATTTTCCTCCCTATGATCCAACGTCAGATTTTGCATGCTCTACTCCCAAAATCCAAAGACTTTCGATGGCAGATCCGGGTTGGTTGGTTGACCTGGTGCTACTATGGAAACTTATTAATTATGTACGGCACACTTTTTATATCTCCTCCTTCGACCCCTCGTATGGCTTAGCTTACAGCATAGCGTGTTCGCCACCACACCGGCTAGCTGGTGCAGTAGCCTTACCGTGATAGAGCCTAGAAGTATGACCCTTTGATTATAACAAACAAAGAATTTGTAACAGGCGTTGCATGGCATTTCCTTTGAAATATGACATTGGGCTATATTCATGAATACAGTCCAATGTTATAGAAGACCCAAAACAGAGATTCAAGGGCATGGTCTTTGTTCTCGATGTTGTTTGACTATGGTTTGCAATGAGAGGCAAATTCTATGTAGACACTATAGAGAGTGTGAATCGTCCTTAGATTTACTTGAATTAATTAAACATTACTATGTGCTTTGGATATGCGTTTTCTTTCTAACAAGTGCATTTTTTCCCACATGACAAGCCATTATGATTAGGGTGATCCAAACATAGAGGCATGAGTTGGTTTGCCATTTATTCAGCCCAATGTAGTGGAGCATAAGATTAACTTCATCCAATGAGACGCCTCTTCGGATCTAACTTATCTGATTACCAAATTAGCATATATCAAAGATTAGTATGTCAATTTCTCATAAGACTTGACCAATTAATATATATAATAATTAAGTAACTTAGAAAGTACGTACATCTAATAATTAGAAGCCATTTGTGGCCATGTAATTAATATATAGATCATCCTATTAATTACAATCACAAAGAAGATCAATGAAAAAGTTAGTTAGGGCCGGTGGCAATATTTAACGATAAATATTAAAAAAAAAAAAAGCAAATTACAGTACTTGGAAAACACTATAGGCATGGACACATTAAAAAACAGATTAATAACTACTTCAATATTATGGTCACAACAACCTTATACGTAATATTGTAGCATTATGCACTTGAATATGAAAGTTTACATAGATCATTGTACGTACAATTTAGACTTGTTGGATATAATTTAATTAAATGTAATATTAGAATAATGAAGAAGCTTGTTAAAAAAGCCTTACAAAGCTACCCCATGATCATATTAGATTAATGAACCTGGCATTGAAGTTGGAGTGTGGCACGTAGAACTCTCCAATTAAACTAGCTTTAATTTTGACGACAATTATTTAGAATTAAAAGGCCCGAAGGCATCTCCCCCCTATGATTAACACTACAAGGGTTATCACCTTTCCCGGCAATTAATTTTGCTGGGAAAAACCTCACTTTCGCCGCCTCTAATCTATCCCAGCGATTTCTTAATCGCTGCCCAATCGCCGGTATTAACCCTCTGCTTCTGATCTACCGCAACGGAAATCAAAAATCGCCAGGATAGATATTCTTTCCCGGCGATTTATTTTCGCTGCAATTAACAACTATATCGCCGCATTTGCTGTCTCCGATTCAGTTAGTAATCGTTGGGAAAGATTATTACCGGCGATTTCACTGCGTTGCTAAAAGATAAAAATCGCCGAAAATATATATTTACAGCGATTAAAAAAAATCACTGCTAAAAGATAAATGGTTATTTAAATTTAATTGTGGCGATTTATATTCGCCGCTATAACTTAATTCCAGGGAATTATAATCGCTGGAATTGAATTATGCTCTGTTGCAGCGATTGGAAAATCGCTGGGGAAATTCTATAGCAGCGATTTTATAGTCGCTGCGATAGAGTTTTGTTCTCTTACTCAGTTGCAGCGAGTGTAAAATCGCTGGGAAAAATGCTATAGCAGCAATTTATACTCGCTGGGATAGAGTTATGCTCAGTTGCAGCGAGTATAAAAGCGCTGGGAAAAATTCTATACCAGCGATTTTATACTCGCTGGGATAGTGTTTTTGGTTCTGTTGCTTATTTGCGGCGAGTTTAAAATCGCCGGGAAAAGTGAATTTTAAAATGTCCAGCCTCTGCTTCTACGGGCCTCGTTTTTGGTTCCTAAAAATAACATTCAAGTAACTCGGCTTTCATTCATTCAAATTGAACATTCCTGTACACATTAAGCAAATAATACGGTGGACAGAAATCTAATACAAATATATTCCATCAACTCATCCAATACAAATAAAATCCTTTACAACTCATCCCACTTAAATATGTATTTATACACTAAGGTGGTGCATCATATTCTCATATCAAGTACAAACTGAGCATTGCTAGATAAACGTCACTGTTATAACATTGTTTAACCCTACTATATATCCATCGAAAGAACCACTACATACCAAGTTCCACAACTCTATTTAAGTGGGACCGTTCATCGGCATTGGCACCCACAGTAGCATTACTATCCTCTTTCTTCAATAGACAGTTGGCAAACACCATCGATATTATCTCACGTTGCTGCCCATACTCCTCATCCGTGTATTTGACAATATCAACAGACTGCACAACGTTCAGGAAAAATAATAAATCCAATTATATTAAAAGAATAGGTTTAATGAGCCAACTATATATGAAGAAAAACCAATTAACCCCAAAAAAAAGAAAACAAAAATCTGTTTTCTCAAAAATATGCTTTAGTGTCAACCCAGAATGTTTGCTCATGCAGACCAAGGTGGCATATTATATTCCTTTTTTATTTTTTTTGTCACCATATTTTGTATTCATGCTACTGCATTAAAAGTCATTATTTTGGAGAAAAAATTGAGACGCTTATAAGTTACTTTTCTTTCAGATAAAGTTATAGATACAACTATAGGAATAATATTTCAATACATGAATTAAAAGGTGACAACCCAACTTAAAGAGAACTGGAATTTGAAATTTCAAGTTAACTAAGGAGATACTTACAGTCTGACCCAACTATTCCCGACCATCGATAGAAAAAAGGATTTGCAATGCAGTACCAAGACCAAGGACCTGAAGCTTTCCCCACAGGCGACATTTCTCACATCCTACATAGTCCATCAATGCACTGCAATCCCAAGTGAAATTATATATATTACTACCTCAGGGATGAGCAAGATAAAATGAGTAGTGAGGTTAGTGGAAGAGAAAATTCATCAGTTTCTCCAGTGGTGACAGTAGTTTTCAAGCACAAAAAGTGGTAACACTTGTTCAGGATTCCAAACACGTCCTCCCTCCAAGAAAATGCCAAAAATATAGAGTTTATAGATTTACAAGGATCAGACAAGGATTAAGAACCTTTTTTTTTTTATATATATATAAAGAAATAAATCAATCTTATTAAAGTGCAAAGGGGCGAAACAAACACCAAAATTCATTCTAAACAGTAAAGGGCCTGCCTTCTTGGAGTCAAAGTGGAGTTGAACTTTATTGTTGGAGTCCACTTCACATAACTGATAAAAAAATATCCTAATTTAAAAACACAAGTTTCTCTTCCTAACGGTTAGCCACAACTTTATTGTTGGAGTTTATCCTGCATGAAAGCCTGAAATATTGGTTAGCGCCAAAATCTGAAACAGACTACCTACATCTAACGGTTGGCGGTACTCTGTCTAATTCGCATGGGTCAGTGGGCAGGCATTTTGGCATGAGTCCCTAGATTAGTAATGTCCCCTAGCTTCCTTAGAACACCAGCCCCTCCTCATACTCCCATATTTAGCATCTACGACTTCTTGCCATAAACCCTCCCCTTCCTTATGGTATCTCCACAACCATCTCCCCAATAGTGCTTTATTGACAGCCCTCACGTTACACACCCCCAACCCTAGTAGATATTGAATGGGTAAGCAAACTTTATCCCAACTCGCAAGATGGAACTTCATTTCTTCCCGCATCCCACCCCACAGAAAGTTGCGAAAGATTTTCTCCATACAAGAGGCCACACTTGCCGGTAATGGAAAAAGGGATAAGAAATAAGTAGGGAGATTAGAAAGAGTGCTCTTGATAAGAGTCAAACGACCACCTTTGGACATTGATTAGAGACAATAAGAAATTAATACCTATATTTTAAGCATGCCATTAAAGTTAGTACTTGCCCGCCACAAGATAGAAAGACTCATCTTCTACTCATAAGATTTCTTTATTCATACATGCTGAAAGAATGGAGGCTTTGATGTGTTGCATTGGAAGCTAATGCCTAGTCGTCTACAATTTTCACTCTTATAATCGGGCATTAAGAAGTCCTGGTGCCATGCAATTCCCTTAAGTACTTGGGCAGCAGGGTGCTCATTTAACATTGATTAGAGACAATCATAAAAATTTAAACCTATATTTTCACTCTTACAATTGCATGCCTAGTGGCATGCAATTCCCTTGATGAAGTATCTGGGTGGTCAAGTTCCTAGAAAGGTGGTTTTTTCCATCTGGATGGTGGAAGTGAAAAGAATTTTTTTTTTATACAAGTATAATAAGATTTTATTGAATCAAGTAAATAGGCCTTGCCAAAAGCAATGGTCAACCTTCTAGCAAGCTGGACCAGCTTTCAAACACATACTTGTTCACAAGTAGCAGCTGCATGGAAAATGATGCCTTTGTGTATTATGTGGTGTATTTGGCTGGAAAGAAACGAGAGGTGCTTTAATGATAGGGAACGCAATATAGATGAATTTTCGAAGTTTTTTATAAGCACTCTGCTTAGGTGGTTCTCTGCTATTGTACTCAAGGGAGGGGCTGTAAACGAGTTCTTGTCTTCGCTTTTCTAGTCTTAGAATGTAATTAGGTGTTTCTTTTGTATACTTCATGTGTACTTGGGCTTTGCCTATTACATTGTGTTTAATGAAATTTTTAACTTATCAAAAAAAAAAAAAGTAAATAGGCCTTGCCCAAGTACACAGAATCCTAAGTTTCTAACACTAGATAAATTTATTTTTAAGAGATTCAAGATAACTTCATTTTTTTTATCGGTAATCAAGAAATTTTATTCATTATAATAGGCAAAGCCCAAAAGTACATAGGGAGTATATGTTAAGAAACAAGAGGGAGACGTGTTTGCTCAATAATTTGATATCTGTGTATTCATCTTTTTACAAATAAATAGATGTACAAAAAAACTAAGTATGGAAAGTTATACACAAGGTAAGTAGACTAATCTGATTGAGTCCTAATTGAGGGTCCTAAAATTAAGGTAATCTCTGATTTTGTGCAAGCCAAATATGTTCTGTCAATACTCCCCCTCAAGTTGGCGCATGGAGATCCGTAATGCCCAACTTGCGCGAGAAATGATGAAAAAGATCTTGTCCTAAGGCTTTGGTGAAAATATCGGCAACTTGCTCATGTGAAGAAGTATGGACAGCTTTGAGGAGGCCCGAGCGAATTTTATCGCGAATAATGTGGTAATCAATCTCAATGTGTTTGGTACGCTCATGGAACACGGGATTGTGTGCAATATAAAGTGCAGATTGATTGTCGCAATGAAGAGTTAAAGGCTCGGGATGAGAGATGCCAAGATCAGTAAGAAGCTGCTTCAACCAGGTGAGTTCACAGGTGGTGACGGCCATAGCTCGATATTCGGCTTCGGCGGAAGATCAGGCAACGGTAGTCTGTTTCTTGGTACGCCATGAGATCGGACTGATGCCTAACTGAATGAAGTAACCTGTGGTAGAGCGGCTTGTGGTGGGGCAACTTGCCCAATCAGAATCAGTATAAGCTGTAACTTGAAGACTGCTAGAGGAGGGGAAGAAAATGCCTTGGCCGGGACTTCCTTTGAGGTAGCGAAGAACACGAGTAGCAGTAGTCATGTGAGGGGCACGAGGAGCGTGCATGAACTGGCTGAGAATGTTGACTGCATAGACAATGTCAGGTCGAGTGATGGTCAGGTAGATGAGACGACCAACTAGGCGACGATAAAGACAAGGATCAGGTAGTAGAGTGCCATCTTGGTTGTTGAGCTTCAAATGTTGTTCCATAGGAAAAGACGCGGTTCGAGCACCAAGTTGGCCATTGTCAGAAAGTATGTCGAGGGCATATTTGCGCTGATTGAGAAAGATACCTTCGTGAGAGCGAGCAACTTCGAGTCCAAGAAAGTATTTGAGAGAACCAAGATCTTTTGTTTTAAAGTGAGTAGAGAGAATTCGCTTGAAAACTTCGATCTGAGAAATGTCATTGCCAGCAACCAAGATGTCATCAACATAAACAAGAACAAGAGTGATGCTGCTGTGAGTAACAAGAGTGAATAAAGAGTGATCTGCCTGAGATTGATGAAAACCTGCATCAAGAAGCACAGTAGTTAGTTTAAAAAACCAATTGCGGGAGGCTTGCTTGAGGCCATAGAGGGATTTTCTGAGCCGACAAACACGAGTCTCCCCCTTAGTACGATATCCAGGTGGTGGATTCATGTAGACTTCTTCATCAAGATTGCCGTGTAAAAAAGCCTTGTTGACGTCGAGTTGATGAATAATCCAATGTTTGGCAGCAGCGACTGCCAATAAGCAGCGGACAGTGGTCATTTTGGCAACTGGAGCAAAGGTCTCATGATAGTCAAGACCTTCAACCTGAGTGTAACCTTTGGCAACCAGCCGAGCTTTGTACCTCTCAATAGATCCATCGGCCTTTAGTTTGGTTTTGAAAACCCTTTTACACCCAATGGGTTTCTTACCAGGAGGAAGGGGTTCAAGAGTCCAAGTGGAATTATCCTCTAGAGCACGGATCTCAGCGGACATGGCCTCGCGCCAATGGGAATGGCGGATGGCATCAGAATAGCAAGACGGGTCAATACAGGAGGTAAGAGCAGTTAAATAAGTAATATGTGAGGAAGAAAAATGAGAATATGAGAGGAAAGCAGACAAAGGATGAGCAGTACCTGAAGCCGGTGTAGTAGGTGAAGATGTCGTGGGCTCCGTGTGTAAGGTGGGACATATGTAGTCATGGAGATAGGCAGGCCGAACAATGGTGCGACGAGGACGCGAAACGAGAGAGTCAGATGGTGGAGGAGTAGGTGAGGGTAAGGAGGGAGGAGAATCAGGAGAGTCAGGGAGTGGAGAAGTAGGTGAGGGTAAGGAGGAAGGAGAATCAGGAGAGTCAGGGGATGGAGAAGTAGGGACAACAGGTTCTGGAACGGGAAGAGGTATGATGGGAGAAAGGGGAGAGGAAGTGTCTGGAAAGTCTTGAAAAGGAAATTGTTGTTCATGGAATGTGCCGTCACGGGAATAGAAAATGGACTGGGTGTCAAGGTTGTAGAGTTTGTATGCTTTATGAGTACTGGGGTAGCCAAGAAAAACACATTTAGTAGCACGAGGAGAAAATTTATCACGATGAGCACGAAGAGTTTGTGCATAACAAAGACACCCAAACACACGAAGATGTTCGTAGTTGGGTTTTGTATCAAAAAGAATTTCAAAAGGTGATTTATTTTGAAGAATGCGACTGGGAGTGCGATTTATGAGGTAAGCTGCAGTGAGAACACAGTCACCCCAAAAAGAGAGAGGTAAATGAGCTTGAAAACGAAGACTACGGGCAACATTTAGAAGGTGCCTGTGTTTACGTTCCGCAACGCCATTTTGTTGAGGAGTTTCAACACATGTACGTTCATGAATGACGCCATGATTATGTAGATATGTTTGAAATTGATGAGAAAGAAATTCTTGTCCATTATCAGTTCTAATGATTTTAACGGTGGTGTTAAACTGATTTTGGACGAGAGCAAAAAAATGCATTAAATGAGTATAAGTTTCAGATTTAAAACGCATAAGATATATCCAAGTTGTGCGAGAAAAATCATCAACACTTGTGAGAAAATAATGAGCCCCACATAAAGAAGAGGTATGATATCCACCCCAAATATCACAGAAAATACGATTAAAACGAGAAACACTTTTATTAGCTTGATGGGAAAAAGGTAGTCTTGTGTGCTTAGAGCGAGCACAAACATCACAATTAGAAAGGATACAAGGAGAATCAAAAATATTGGGAATGATAAAACTAGAGGGATGACCTAGACGTTGATGCCATAAGGTCTTATTAGCAGTGGATTGAGCAGCAAAAACCACAGGGGGGTCGGGACGATACACGTAGAGCCCATTGCATAAATCACCCGCTCCAATCGGCTTCATCGATTGAGGGTCCTGAAATGAATAAGTATTAGAAGAAAAAGTAATAACACAAGAATTGTGGAGGGCAATTTGGGAAACTGATAATAAATTAAAAGAGAATAGGGGAATGAAATAAACATTAGTTAATATTAAAAAGGGGGAAAGGACACAAGTGCCCAGCCCTTCGGCTGGGACATCTTGGCCCGTGGGTAAGCGGACAGAGTGAGGAGCGGCTAGGGTTTGTAGATGGGTGAAGGCTTCTCGGCGATGGCAGATGTGGTGGCTCGCACCACTGTCGACCACCCAATGGAGGCGCCGATTGAAGGAGAAAGAAGATTGAGAGGAGAAGAGGTTACCGACAAAATTGGAAGAGGAAGCAAGCGGAGGGGGCGACGGGCTGAGCAGGTGAAGAAGCTTCTGGTACAGTTTCGGTGATAACCCAGGGACTGGACTGGAGTCAGAAGGTGTGATGGTGGCCTGATTCGCACTCGGAGGAGGTGGACCGAGAATGGAGGTTCGCGGCTTTGTGCGGAGGTCATGACCAGGTGGGTAACCCACCACAGTCCAGCATCGATCAAGGGTATGTCCCTCCTTTCCACAAGCCGTGCACTTGAAAGGAGCTTTCGGACGCCCACTGTTGTGGACAGCCATGGCAAGTGTTTCAGATGAAGAGGTCCGTATGTTCAGCAATCTTTGTTGTTCTTCCTGAAATAAAATAGAGAAAACTTTGCTTATGGGTGGGAGGGGATCCATGGCCAAGATTTGGGTGCGAAGAGGTGCGAAGGAATCATTGAGACCAAGTAGGAACTGGAACACGTGCTCATCGTCAGCTTGCTGTTGCAAAGCTTTGAGGTCCGTGTGATTCTGTAGATGGCCAAGTTCATCCCAAATCTGTTTGATTTGGTTGTAATAGTCATGAACAGAATTGGTGGTTTGTTGTAAGGAGGAAAGGGCACGTTTGAGTTGGTAAATACGGGCATTATTGCCATGACAGAAACGGGAAGAGAGATCAACCCAAACATCACGGGGGTCGGTATGATACTCGAGGGAATTGGCAAGGGAAGGACTGATGGAGTTAAGAATCCAGGTGAGAACCATGTCTTTGGTTTGATTCCATTGTGTGTATTTTGGTTTGGTAGGATCGGGGGGCTTAAGGGTGCCATCCACAAAACTAAGTTTGTTTTTGGCATTGAGAGCTCTTGTCATGGCTTTTTGCCATTTTGGGTAGTTGTCGCCGGTGAGAGGACCATTGACAAGGATTAAACTGGGTGAATCAGAAGGGTGAAGAAGATAAGGGGAGGGAAGAGAAGGGTTGGACGGGGTAGGGTTGACCGAGTCGGCCATAAGCAGCGTGTGGAAGGATCTGTGTTAGGCTGATACCATGTTAAGAAACAAGAGGGAGACGTGTTTGCTCAATAATTTGATATCTGTGTATTCATCTTTTTACAAATAAATAGATGTACAAAAAAACTAAGTATGGAAAGTTATACACAAGGTAAGTAGACTAATCTGATTGAGTCCTAATTGAGGGTCCTAAAATTAAGGTAATCTCTGATTTTGTGCAAGCCAAATATGTTCTGTCAATAGTATACATGAGAAGTACCTAACTAGAGTATGGAAACATTTAATCTGTAACACAGCCCCCTTTGTCAAGTGCAAAGTATGTAGAGGGAGAAATAACCTACATCTCTAACAACAATGAGCTACCTACTATTTTGCTGAAATTCTTATTCCTACAAACTTTGTATGAGTTTTCTAATGCATATAGCATGTTTATTGTAGTTGAAATCAAACAAATTGTTTGGCTTATGAGATTTCAATTTTCATTATGCATGTGATCATGTCTTAGGAAGGGTGCTCTATTGATCAAACTTTTCTAATAAGCACACGAGATTATGTGATGGACATTCTTAAATGCAACACAAAACTGAGACAGACTTTGATTTCTTTCAAAATTGGAAACTTAAATGCAGCACAGAAGGCATTGCTAAAATTTCCTCCTTAAAATCACAGCATCAAATTTGTACAAAAAAACTGCTACTTGCAAGCAATTTTGTCTGTGTTTAGAAAATGTATCCAAGATTGCTCCCTTCCAAAGATAAATATATAAGGAATTGGTGCCAAAACTGAGATTTTATCATCTGATTGTTTCCAGATTAGAAGTAAGACTTCCTTTGGAGATAAGCAGAAATGATTTCTGCTTCCCTCCCATGCGTGACTTCATGCAAAAAACATTTCATTTGAATTAACATTCGAACGACTCATTTAAACGTTCGAACGTTACTTCCTACCGGTTAAATTTTCAATATTTTCGTTCGAACGTTAAAGCTCACAACATAAAACGATAATCGAGCGGGAAAATTCCCGCAAACAATTTATTAACATTTGAACGTATATGTAGTAACGTCCGAACAAAACAATTGAGCAAAAAATTTCCCACCAAAAATTTGGAACGTTCGAACGTAACTAACTAACGTTAGAACGATAAAAATTCAGAAAATTAAGTTAATTTTTTGTTTTTTTTAATGTTATATAATATATTATAGTTACTATATAGTCTATTTAAAACATATAAATAGTTACTATTATATATTAATGTTATATCAATAGTACTCACAATTTTGTTTCATTTTCTATTTTCAGGAGATGGCTCATCCTTTGCATTCCAGGAAACGAGGGAGGGAATGAGCCACTCAAGACACTGCTCGGATCGGGTCTCGTACTGTTATGGTCGAGCGAGGGGCCCTGATCAACGAGTTCGACGAGCTCAGCTGGGAGCATACCAACCTGAAAGATGTCTTCCTCAGTAGAGGCTGGGGAAATATCTGCACATTGAGGAGTAAGGCATATCCCTCTATGGTTCAGGAGTTATACATGGAGATGTGCTCCATGACTTAGCACGCATCCTCTCACACCGTGACTGTACGCGGTGTGACATTTGAGTTTTCAGCTGATGTCATCGCCGACAACCTCGGGATTCGTCGAGGAGTTCGGACATCGACTGAGGCAGATGTAAGCACTTCTGCATCATCTACTGGCCCACTTGATGCATCATCAGCCAGAGATGCAGACCAGTTAGAGGCCGAGGGTGCTGACCCTTCGGCTACGGATGATGACCGAGACGAGAATTTCTACATCCTCACCGGGAGAGACCGCATGCAGCTCGAGAGGCTGAACTCCTTCCACCAAAATCATTTGCTACCGTTCTTCTGCATGTTGCATCTTATAGTTGCAACAAACGTGGATCCTGTGGCACATAAAACCACATTTAGAGCTGGCCATAGATTTGCCATAGATTTTGATACGGGTGGGATGTGGAGATGCCATAGATTTGCCCCTCCTCATCTTTGATAGAATCCGTTACGAGGCGAGCATCGTCTCTACGGACAACCTCCCATACGGTGTCCTGCTCAGCCGGCTACTACTTGCTCAGGGAGTGCCAACCCAGCCTTTAGAGCTGGCCAAAGATCAGATGAGCGCCCTTGATATAACCACTCAACGACGTAGCATTGGACAGGCGAGGGGACATCGGCCACCCCCTGTAATGGATCTAGTTCCTTCGATGCAGCCCTAGCCCAGTGTGGGGAGTAGTGGTCAGCAGCCGACTAGTACATCTACAGGAGATGTGCGGCCTGCTTGGGTTGATGCAGTGATCTCACAGCTGACTACGCATATCGATCCTAAGATCGATGAACGGCTCGGGCCTCTAGAGGTGTCTGTCGCCGAGATGTCACACCGTGTACATATCCTCAACGACAAGGTTGATACCTTGACTGAGGTACGGGCCGCTACGACTTTCTCGGACGGCGATATTATCTGAGTGTTGTTTATATTCATTTATCATATTTTATGTATTTCCTTTTTAATATTTGTAAGGAACAATATTATTTAATATATCTATGGTTTTTTAATTACAATTCTCAATCTTCTTTAATGTTATATTTTTCAACTTCAATACTAAATCACTGCACTTCAAATATACATAAACATAAATATATATTTAAATATGTATGTATAAATATATATTTATATATATAAATATATAATTATATTTTACAAATTGTGTATATATAAATGTATACAAGTCAATTTTTTAGACTTGTATACAAATTATACAATATAAAAATCACATAAANACGTTAATTACTAAGGTTTGAACGTTTGCGCCAAAAAATTTCACGTTCTCATGTACGTAGCCACATGTCCGAACGTATTTGTGACGTTCGAACGAAATTTTCTCATTCGTTGGAACGTAAAAAAAATCTCATCCGTCTTTAGTGACGGTTTTCAAAAACTATCACAGAAAACACTTTTTAGTGACGGTTTAGGGACTGTCACAAATTTCCAACTGTCACTAAAAACCAAATGTGTTGTAGTGATGTGGGGAATACCTCCAAATGAATTATTATTAACTTTTTTTATAAGCTACCAACTTGAAATTTAATCTCTACTGCAATACCCATCTTATGCAAAAAGAGTTTAAACAACGCTGCCTATGAGGCATGTAGCCAAAACAGAATGATCACTTACAAGTGCATTATAACTTCTTTGCATTCATCCAACCGTCTTTCCAATGCACCAAGTTTAAAGTCTCCTATTACCAATAGTCTTTGAAAGGGCCTGTAGCATAAATACAAATACTTATATAGATAGGATGAAATTGTATATTCATCCTAGCTATATCAGAAGACTAGCTCATGTGTTAATTAAGGATGATAGGTTGCACATAAAAACTGAAATTCTTACAAGTGCAGGTTGAAGTTTAGGAAATTAACCTTAATTCAGAAAACGAGTTTTTCTAGTCAGAAAGAGAATCTGCCTCTGTGGATAGATCCTCCAGGTTAGAGAAATAACTACCACTGATGCCATCATTTGAACCGGATGTTGCCCCTGCGTCGTCAATAAAATCCCCGCCTGGTTGGTGCTGACTAGAATTCACATTCATTGTTGGCAAATCAAACTCAGTTGGTTCTATATAAGGCCTATGCAGTGCAGTTGCCACGCCGACATCAGCACATTCAACATTTCTATGTACACTTTCAGATTCATTGTCTTGATATGCATTACCGTCACTTTGAGATTCATGGTCCTCGGACATATGCACTTGTGGGATGTCATATACATTCCTATTTGTGAACTTTTGTACAACATACCAACTACCTTTAACCCTTCTATCCTTGACGTAAAAACATTGTTTAGCTTGGCATGCCAAGACAAACGGTTCGTCCTTGTACCACGTCTGGTCGACATTGATACTGGTCATATGTGTATCCACTCGGACACCTCGTTTTGGATCACCAACGTCAAACCATTCACATTTAAAAACATAGACACGACGACATCCCATGTAATGTAACTCAACAACATCATTTAGAACACCATAGAAGTCTAAATTGTTTGATTGGTCGTCACCAGTTACTAACACACCTGAATTTTGAGTCCATCTACGTTGCTCTTGATTCTTTGTGTGGAACCTTTTCCCATTCACTATGCACACAACGTACGATACAACACAACGGTCAGGGCCGCACTCTAAAGCCTATAGATCGTCAGGCACTTCACTTGGGTTATCTTTACGCTGAGTTTGAACCTGGCAAATTAAGGTAAAATGGAGATCAAATCTTTTTTTATACAATGATAAAGAATTAGTTGTGCAACATCGAACATTATGCACTGACTATATAGACAAGTTGAGCAACCTACACGTTTCTTGAACCATAAAGGGAACTCTATTTCATGAGTTCGCTCGATGTGGGTTGGGTTCTTTTCCTTACATATTCCATAATGCTCCCTGCACACATGGAAAGAACAAATATGTAATACCCTCATCCCACTACGTAGGTTCTTACGTCATTTCTTTAATTTAATTTCTTAAGTTAAATATTTTAAGGTAAAGATTTTTATGATTTAAATATTTATTATTTTATTTTAAGGTGTGTGCTCTCATATTTTTTATGTGGATCATTAAAATAACCTAAGGGAATATTTTTAGATGTTATAATATATTTCCCTTAAGCCCCTACCTTTTTATTTAATTGAAGAAGTGGCCTAAACCTTCTCCACCGTAGGATGAGCATCTAAGAAAAAAAATATCTCCTAAGCTTTGATCTCCACCGTCCGCCCCTTCACCTTGCAAGATAAGCTTTGACTTATTTCTCCCATAAGCCACCGACCCTTCTCCCTTAAGCCTTCGGATCTTTCTTCTCCTTTTTCTCCCACACGTTACTTTCAACTTCCAGAGCAAGCCAAGGAGATCCTCTTCAAGCTCTAACTTCAGCCGTTTTGACCCAACGAAGAAGGACCCTCTCAGTTTCCTCTAGCACCGATCGACCACACCTCCTCTTTCTCCAAGCCGATTCTCTTTTCTCTCTCTAGCTTGGGTTCGGTTGAATCTCCTTGAAGGAGGAGGAAAATTGTGGCTCGGTTTCTTGGATTTCTTCTCCTCCTTCGGTTCGTAACTTGCTGAGCTAGGTAATACTCTGTTTTCTCTTGATTTCTTGTGAAATCTAGAATCATGTTTAGTGGCTTAAGCAATTATATTTGGGGGTTTCGGAATTTCTGTGCAAGCCGATCCATATGTAGTGTTTTCTGTGCTGATTTCCTCTTTGTTCCTTCTATTTTGTGTCTTATCTAAGTGAAGTTGGATGGAGAGGTAATAGTGTGGTGTGTGTGTGCCAAACCATACTATTTTTCTGTTGATTTTCTAGCCGTATGATGCTTCGATTTTCTGGGTTCCCAGCTGTGCACTTGTTCTGTGATTCCAGCCGTGTTATGCGTTATTTTTCTGTTGATTTTCCAGTCGTGTGTCTCAGTTTTTTTGGTTCCAGCCATGTGTTATGTTTTGCCTTAAATTCCAGCCGTGTGTGTGTGTGCCCTGTTTTTGGGTTCCAGCCGTGTGTTTGCAAGGCACCTTGTGAAAGTTTTCCTTGCATTTTAATCAAGCTAAGCCATGATTTAATTCTTGTTAAGCCACGCCTTTATGTGTTACATAGATGGAGTTAAAGTTATGATTTTCAAGCATGTCTTTCCTATTGAACTATTGGCCTAAGTAAGCTTCTAAGGATTTTAGTTTAAACTAGTAAGTTACCTTGGAAACTTGAGTTGCCAAGTGCTATACCCATGCTTTATAATCTATTTTTTTTAGAAGAAAAGAAATGATTTCCTAAGCTTTTTATATCCTTAATATGGTTTATTTATGTAGTTGAAGTTTGGGTTAAGTAAAGGATGTTTCAGAAGCATAAAAGCACTAAGCCTATGGGCTGTCCAAAAGTTTCAGAATTTTCCTTCTAACCTTCTATTGAAGCCTTCAGCCCATTAAATTCTTGTTTAAACTTACCTTGGCTCAATTAAAGATGGATGATAGCATGAGAAACCTTTGAAATGAAGTGACAAAAATCTTATTTGCAAACATTGGCCTTTTGATGGGATTATCTCCTAAAATGGTATTACAAAAACTGTCCAATGCCCTTTCACTAAAAAATTTCCAGATTTGAAATACTTCCTTGGTACCTTTCCCTTTTATTTAAATTCCTACCCATTTGTGTGTTTTAACCCATGATTTCAACCCATCCTTATGTGGTAAACAATAACCTTTTAAAAGGAACAACCAATGGGTAATGTGCTTTCATGAGTCTCTTTAAATGGTATAGGATGAGGGTTTCAATGTGGTGAGCTAACATTATGTATGCTGGGTAGATAAACGGGTTAAGGAAACGCTTAATTCCAAGGTTTGAAATTTAAGTTAGCATGTAAGAGTATTGATTAGTTAAGTTCCAAGTAAGGTGAATATTAATGTGCCTATCTCATTTTATTGAATAGGAATCTGTTTTCAAGATTCAAAGGAAACTATTAAGTAAAGCTCGCAGGTAAGTAGCTATGACCATGCTCCTTACACAAGTTCCCTTATGAAATGATGTTTCTTTCTTTTCTCAAATGTTCATCTAAAGATAGAGTAAGTATGAAAATATATTATGTATAAGCCCTTCTTGATCGCCCCTGTTAAGTGTGCAATGGCCTAAGAAAGTGAAAAGATAAAAAACATGTTTAGGCATGAAAGTATGGTTTAATTCCTAAGAATGTTTTATGCATAAAGGCACTGTCAAGAATTTGCAAATGTTATGTATGCATGTTTTCAAAAGGAAGATTATGTGGTTAATAAGTTAACGGCTTGGTGTACTACTTACTGAGTATTAGACTCACTCTTCTGTTTATGCTTTAAACGTCCAGGTAATGACGAAGGAGCTGCGGAGCCGGGTACTGCTGAAGAGGGAGGGGCTGATATTTAGTGTTTTCCTGGTTCGTTGTTGTTAATGCCTTTGGTTACGTATTTAGGGTGGGTCCCATGTTGGGGACGTTTTGTGTTATTTACTTTAAACAATGTGGTTCTTTTGGTTATGTTGTAAACTCTATGGTGGGGCGATGGTAATGGTGTGACCTCTATGGAGGGGTGATGGTAACCCCTCATATGGGGGCTTGCCACCTTTTTGGTTGTATTGTAGGGACTGAGTCCCTTTTTATGTTGGAAACTATTTATGTTGATGTTTGAATGATGGACTCTGAGAGTCTTTTTTTTTTTAGAATGTTGAATCTATTGCCTATTAGGTGTTCCATCCCTTTGATTAGAAACCCAGAGTGCAAGTATGTCATGTCCACGTGTATCCCACGTTACTACCGTAGCGTAGAACAAAAAAAAAATATATATATATATAAACATCCCGTAACTTAATAATAATATTAATAAAGGAAATGGAAGAAGAAAGTAAGTGTCCCGCCTCGCCCTGTTCATTTAGGGCGGGGTTGTGACAAAATATGCATTTGATCTTGGATGTGTAATATACCACCAATGTCAATGTGTAGTAATCAAAATAACATTTTAACTGAGTTGGTTAAAGAAGCAAATAGATGAAAAGGATCAAATGGGGTAAAGATGCATACTCTATGTAGCCAGTAATCTTTATGCAGTTGTTAAGCACGAACCAACGAGCTGAGGTGAATAGTTTGGGATCTAATTCCACAGTTGATGCCATACCCAATGGACGAACTTTTTGGGTGAAAATCTTAAACCCATCTCTCCCATTCTCTTCACCAATGTCAATGTTACGATCAGCTCGGTTGAACCTCGTCTCAACATCTTCAAGATACATCGAGCAAAAGGTCAAGCATTCAACATGAATGTAGGCTTCTGCTATTGATCCTTCTGGACGAGCTTTATTCTTCACATACCGCTTGAATTTCCCAAGATACCTTTCAAATGGGTACATCCACCTATATTGCACTGGGCCTGCAAGCAACGCCTCACGGGGCAAATGGAGGGCCAAGTGGACCATCACATCGAAGAATGAAGGAGGGAAAATCATCTCCAACTTACATAGAATTAAGACGATATCAACTTCCAGTTGAGCTAAACGTTCTACATTCAACGTTCTGGCACATATCTCTTTGAAGAAGTTGCTAAGTTCGGTCAAACACAAAGCAATATCATTTCTTAAGCAACCCCCTACTGCAACAGGAAGTAGTCTTTGCAAGAAAACATGGCAGTCCTGGCTTTTCAACCCAGAGATCTTGGAGTCACGAACAGAAACACAATGTGAAATATTGGCCGCGAAACCATCTGGAAATTTGACATTGGCCAACCACTGACAAAACGCTGCCCTTTCAGCTCCATATAGCGTAAAAGCTGCCTGTGGCATTAAACACCGGTCACCTCTCTCCATTAGATGTAATTCCTTTCTTATACCCAACGTGGCCAGGTCACGGCATGCATTAATATTATCTTTACATTTTCCAGGAATGTTCATTAATGTGCCGAGTATGTTTTCACAAATGTTCTTTTCAACATGCATGACGTCAAGATTATGTCGAAGCTGAAGTTGGACCAATACGATAAGTTGAAGAATATGCTTCTCTTCGTCCAATTCAACTCTTGAGAAGTGCGTTTTCTCTTTTTATGGGATTTCCCAAATTCGACATCCCCAAGAAGGGTTAGTTGACTTAATATATTCGGCCCTGATAATATACTTGGCAGCATGCGATGATCTTCCTTACCGTTGAACAGAGATTTTTTTTCCACCATACGTGGGTTGCCGGTAACCATTGACGATGTCCCATGTAGGTGTGCTTTCGGCCAAAGTTCAACCAACTTGAATCCGTACCCGCACTGCATGAAGGACAGGCCAATTTTCCTTTAGTTGACCATCCTGACAGGTTACCATATGCAGGAAAGTCATTTATTGTCCATAGTAAAGTAGCATACAATCTGAATGTTTCCTTCGTGCTTGCATCATATGTATGTACCCCATTTTCCCATAGATCATTCAATTCATCTACCAACGGCTGTAAGTATACATCAATATCATTTCCTGGTGATTTTGGGCCAAGAATAATGAGAGACGTGATAAAGAAGTGCTCTTTCATGCACAGCCACGGAGGCAAGTTATACGGCACAAGAATCACAGGCCATATACAATAAAGTTTCGCAAGATTGTTGAAAGGATTGAAGCCGTCACTCGCTAGACCAAGCCTGACATTGCGAGCATCTTTAGAAAACCAACTATGATCTTTATCAAATGTAGTCCACACTACTGAATCGGCAGGATGCCTCATAGTATTACCATCACTCACTCGTTGCTCTTTATGCCATCTCATATCAGATGAAATCTTAGCAAGACATATATAGCCGTTGCAATGAACCCTTGAGTGATTTTGTAATAACGGCTTTCCTCCAAGAAAGCTCCAAGAATTAGTGGTGGGTTTTGTGAGTTCTGCCTTTCCTTGTTCTCTTTACGTAGTGTGGCTGCATGGCAGCAGATACCTAGAAGCAGGCCGACGTTCTTACGTTGAGCTTGTTTCGATGGTCCCGAAACCTTTGCCAGAATTGACAGTGGCACATCATGGTCCAAAGTATGTGGACGGGGAAGTTTGTTTTCTGTTTAGGAAGGAGGAAATTGCAAAATCTGCCGAGCCTTTCCGTTATTCCATTGTTATGAAGTTCCTAAGGCAGAGGCCCTCACTGGATGCGATTCGGGCATTCATTCATTCCCGCTGGGGATTATCTTGCATGTTGGTTGTTTCAGCAATGCAGAAACCAAGAAATGCCTTTGTCCGCATGTCAAATGAACAAGATTTCTTCAAAGCACTCTCTCATGAAACTTGCGACGTCCAGGGGGTTCAATACAGGGTTTTTCACTGGAAACCAGATTTTAATGAAGATGAAGAACCTTCTTTAGTTCCGGTTTGGATTGTGATGCCGGGCCTTCCACCAAATTTTTATCATGAATCTTTTTTTAAAGATCTTTACTGCTCCAATTGGTCATTATATTAGAAGGGACAATCCAACCAAATGTGCTACTCGCACGGATGGGGCAAGATTATGTGTAGAGATGGATGCAGCAAAAGATCCAATTTCTTTTTTCTGGATCGGTATGCCAGGGTCGGGACGTAAACAGGAAGTGATTTATGAAACTCTCCCTACTTTCTGTCCAAAATGCAAAGTACAAGGACATAATGTACGTACGTGCCGATTGGAGCAGTAAAGTTGTAAAAGATGTGGAAGCTGAGAAAATGGATCAACAAGATGGCACAAATGGAGATAGAGATAAGGGTAAAGGAGTGATGACTTTGGTTTCAAGAACGGAACAAGAAAATACAAGTGAAAATTTGAACCCACGAATGGAAAATCCTTCGGATCAAGTCTTACTACAACATGAAGATGAAATTAAGGTGGGACAGGTAAAAAGTTGTCAAGAAACACTGGAACGAAATAGAAATGAGGATCGTTTGAATGAAGAAAATAATTTATCATGTAGAGGAAATTGAAGAAGAGGAAATACAAAGTCCTGGAATAAAAGATACTATAAATCAGGAAGTGGAGGTGACACTAGAGGAGCGGGGTGATGAGAACAATAATAGGAGAGAATTTCTTTCTGAGTCTAATACAAATGATGTGAATGTTGAAAACTTCCCTGAGCAGAGAGAGATTGCCACGGAATTGGAGAAGCTGCCTGCGAAAAATAACTTTCTGGATGACTCTGTTTCTGAACCAGATATGGAAGAGAATATGGAAAATTTTTCAAAACATAAAGATTATGCAACAGAAAATGAAGAAGCTGACAAGAAGAAAAAAGGAGCTCGGAAAAAATTTGAGAAGGCTCGTTGTTCGAATCGGGTGTTAGCTCGGCGAAGTAAATCTACCTTATGATTGGCCCAATTTTATCTTGGAATATTAGAGGTCTTGGTACTTCTAGAAGTCGAATAAAAAAGTTGGTGATGAGGTTAAAACCAAAAATTGTTGCTTTAATGGAACCTTTTGCATCATCTGATAAGGTGCATCATATTTTACAATTATTAAATATGGATCCGTTTATTACTAATGAAGGAGAGGCAGGAAAAATTTGGGTTCTTTGGCAAAATGATATTTCAGTTCAACTTGTTCTATGTCACGAACAATTTATTCTAACCCTTGTTGATGATGGAGTTACAAATTTATTTTGTTGTTTTGCATATGCTAAATGTAATATGGTGGAGAGAAGAGTGCTATGGAAGAAGTTAAATGGTCAGGTTCTTGGTAATGAACCTTGCATTATAGTAGGTGATTTCAATATTATAAGAGATGATTCGGAACGTAGGGGAGGTAGAAATCGTCTGAGAAAAGCAATGGAGGATTTTAATGCTTGGATTGAGAGTTGTGGATTAATTGACATGAAGACTTTGGGCAGCAAGTTCTCTTGGTGTAACGGGAAGAGAGGTTTAGCTAGGAGTTGGGCAAAACTGGATAGGTGTTTTTTGAATACTAATTGTCTGACAAAATTTCCTAATGTCAATAACTGTTATTTATCGCGATCAACTTCAGATCATTCGCCTATGTTCTTGGAATTTCAGTTAGATCCTTTTGCTTATGGTCCTTCTCCTTTTCGGTTCCAACAAATGTGGATAGATCATCCATAATTTCATGAGTTTGTGAGGAAAGTTTGGGAGGAGGATGTGGGAGGAGTGGGTCTATTGAAATTGGCTTTCAAGTTGAAAAAACTAAGAGGAGCATTGAGAGAATGGAAAAGGAAAATTTTTGGAAGAACCGAGGTTCATCTACAGGAGTTAGAAAGCCAAATTGAAGTATTAGAATCAGCATTACAACAGGATTGGGATCCGGGAATTGAACAAAATTTGGTGTTGAAACATATAGATTTAGCGAAGTGGAGAAAGAGGGAAGAAACTAGATTGGCTCAGATGGCGAAAGTGAAATGGCGTGTGGAAGGTGACCAAAATTCACATTTTTTCCATGCATATTTATCTTACAAAAGAAAAAAGAGGGTCACGGAAATGAAGCTCCACGATGGTACGTATTTGCGTTTGCCTGAGGAAATTCATTCTAGAGCTGTAAATTATTTCTCTAGTTTTTTGCAAAAAGAAAATCAGGAAAGCTTGCCAGATTTATCTCAAATTATGTCTCCAGTTATAACATTGGAGGAAAGTGAGGCAATTAGTGCACTTCCTTCGATAATTGAAGTGAAAAATGCTTTGGACTCCATTCCTTCCAATAGTGCTCCGGGTCCTGATGGTTTTGGAGTGGGTTTTTTCAAAAGTGTTCGGGACATTATTAAATTGGATATCATGGTAGCAGTTGAAGAATTTTTTAGAGGAGGTAAATGGCCAAGATTTTATACTTCTTCTTATGTCATGTTAATTCCGAAAATGGAGTCGCCAACGGGGTTTGATAAATTTCGGCCTATAAGTCTTTGTTCGGTGTTTTACAAAATTTGTTCTAAGGTGATTGTGAACGATTGGCTGGTCTTCTTCCAAAAATTATCTCTTTTGAACAAGGTGCATTTATTCCTGGAAGAAGCATATTCGAAAATATCAGTTTGACACAGGAGATGGTTCATTCTATTAATAAAAAAAAAAACATGGAGGAAATGTGGTGTTGAAGCTCGACATGGCTAAAGCATATGACCGGGTAGATTGGGATTTCTTGATATTGGTTCTCAGATCTTTTGGGTTTTCTACAACAGTTTGTGAATTGATTAGAGAGTGCATTGCTACGCCTTGGTACTCTATCCTGATGAATGGTACTACAAAAGGTTTTTTCAAAGGGGGTCGAGGGTTGAGACAAGGGGATCCAATGTCCCCTTATTTATTTATTATTTTGTAGGAAATATTATCTCGGCTAATTAAACAAAGTGTAGAGCATAAAAGTTTTGGGCAATTTTCACAAGCTAGAGGTACTACTTTGATCTCTCATCTTATGTATGCGGATGATGTGGTCATCTTTTCTAATGGAGATCGTAGATCCTTTCGGTGAATTTTAAAAATCTTAGAGACATATGAGAAGTGGTCTGGTCAATTGATAAATAAAGAAAAAACGGCTATGTTTTTCTCTAAACATATTCCTTTAGCTAGAAGAATAAATCTTAAAAGGATGACTGGTTTTTTAGAAGGAAATTTCCCTTTTAAATATTTGGGAGTGCCTATTATTTCCGGGAAACTTAAAATAGGGGATTTGGAGGAGTTGGTGAGTAAGGTTCAGAAAAAAAAAATAAGTGGATGGAAAATGAGATTGCTATCGGCGGGAGGAAGAGTGATTTTATTGAGACATGTCCTTGCAAGCATGGCTTTACATCTACTAGCAGTTTTGAAAGTTCCTAAACAAATTATATTGGTGTTAAATCGTTTAATGAGCTCTTTTTTTTTTGGGTGAAAGAGATGGGAGGGGAAAGAAAAAATGGGTTGCATGGAGGAAAATTTGTAGGCCAACAGCTGAAGGGGGTTTGGGCATTAGAGCTTTGGATGAGATGCAAAATGCTTTGCATCTAAAATTTGCATGGAAACTGGTACATGAACTTTTCGTACTAAATATGTTCGGGACAAACCTTTGATGCTTCTTGGTCCTCAAAAGGGAACAAGGTTTTGGCATATGATTGTTAAGAGTATACCTATTGTCTTGAACAACTCCAAATGGAAACTCAAAGTATTTTTCTGGTATGATAATTGGCTGAATCAGGGGCCTTTAGCTGATAATATTCTGGTAAGTGGGCAACCTCTATTGAAAGTTAAAGAATGTCAATTGAGGAATGGGTGGGATATAGACATGTTAGAGAGGCTGGTGGGAATTGATATGGCAAAGAGGGCACTCAATGTCCTTGTGAATTGTAAAGAGGGAGAAGATATTTTAGTTTGGACCAAAACTGAAAGTGGAAGTTTTAGCACAAACTCAGCATGGGAGTGTATTCGGGTAAGGGGTCAGATTGTTGAGGGGCATAAATGGATGTGGAATAAGATGCTCCCAAAAAAAAATTCTGTTTTTATGTGGAAGGCATGACATGGTGCATTAGCGGTGGATGAGAAAATTAGGAGGATTGGAATTCCATTGGTCTCGAAATGCAATTGCTGTAGACAAGGAAAAAAAGAAGACCAGAATCATGTTTTATTTGAGGGGGAGATTGCATCAGAGGTATGGAAAAAATATGGTACTATTCTTGGGCTACCAATTGGAAGAACTTGGCATGAGACTTGCATTAGCTGGTTTCGGAGAGCTGAAAATGCTCTCAAATAGGTGTTGTATTGGGTTTATTACCTACTATTATTTCATGGAGGCTATGGGTTAGAAGATGTTCTGCCCGTATGGAAGGTAAAGAGGAATCAGCACAGGAGGTGTGGCATTCTATCAATCAATGGATAGGTGTGATCTGCCAAGGTTTTTCCAAACCAAAGATGATAAATCAATCCGACTCTTACATTCTCAATTGTTTAAATATTATTCCAATTCAAATTCAACATCATTCATTTAAACTAATATCATGGTCTAAGCCATCTCAGGGATATGTGAAGCTTAATACGGACGGAAGCTGTCTCGGGAACCCAGGAGTTTCGGGGGCTGAAGGTGTGATTCGGGACAGGCAAGGAGGTATCGTTTTAGCATTTGCAATGAATCTGGGATATGGAAATAGCACACAAGCATAATTACAAGCGCTATTGGAGGGAGTTAACGGTGTAAAAGTTTGAGATTAAATGCAGTAGAAATCGAAATGGACTCCAAGGTAATACTGTCATGGCTACAGAATAATAGATGTGGGATTTGGTATTTGGAGGATTATTGGGAAGAGCTTCAAAAATTGCTGTCATCGATGTCTACAAAATTCTCGCACATTTACAGGGAAGGAAATGGTGTTGCAGACTGGTTAGCTAGAAGAGGTGTGTAATATCCCGTATTTTAGTGTATTTTTAATGAATGATTATTTTAATTAATTTCAAGATTGATTCTCTTGTTTTAAAATTAAGGGAGTTTTGAAGTATTATTTTATATTATTTTAAGTTGTGAAAATTATTTTAATGTGCTTTTGTGATATTATTTACTGTTTTGGCATTTAAAGTGATCTTTAATTTAAATTGGTTTATTTTTTGGTTTTAAAATTATTATTGTTTGAATTGAGCTTTTCACTGCGTTTGAATTATTTTAGTTAGCTTGCAGTTTTAAAATCTTTTTCGTTGGATCATTTTTGGGACCCCAGTTATGAGGATTGGATCTCATTCCTTTTCCTCTATTGTTCTTTCTCTTTTTCTTTCTTTTTCTTCCTTTTTCTTCTTCTCCCCTGCTCCCTGCCCGCACGACCCAACCTCTCTCTCCCTCTCACCGTGCGATTTCGGCCCCTCCTCTCAGCCACCACCACGCGCTGCCGTGGTTGTCACTGCCAGGCCAAATCGGTTCCCCAGCTGCCGGCGACCGTCCCCCTCCAATCTCAGGCCGGCTAACGCTGCCGTCAGCCCGCACGCGTTGCCTAAGCCACGCGACCTTGTGTGTTCCAGCGCCGCCGTCCGACCACCATTGGCCACCATTTCTTCACCACATCATCACCGGCCCTCTAGCAACCCAATGGACCTAACCCCGGTCCCGATCCGTCACCAGTGAAGCCCAGCCGAGCTCATCTCCGATTTAAGTTTTTTAGCCTTCAACCGCCGTTTCGGTCGCCACCCACGGCCAACTGTCACTTCCACTAGCTTCACCACCTTCCATAGGCCCTACCCTACCGTTCCCTAACTTTCGTTTGACCCCGTGTGAATTTGGGTACCCTGTGTATTTCGGCCACAGTGTTTTTACACTGTGGAGTTGCTGTTTTGGTGCTTCCAGCTCCTCCGTGATCCTCCTGAATTTATTTTATAGCGCTGTAAGTATTTCTCCAAACAAACTTTGAGATTTAAATATATTTTTGCACTAACATATTTCACTGTGTTCTGGTTGGTTTCCGGACTGAGTCCGAGAAGTATTCAGGGGTGGATGGATTTGAGGATGGAGCATTTGTATGTTGGTTATATTGTGATCTGGTTAGTTGTTAGAAATTGTTATTGTGATTTGGATGGTTGTTGGATATTCAGGTTATGTCTGGTTCATTGCATATTGCACGCATGTTCATGTTTGTAAAATGAAAACTAGATTTTCGTGTAGTTGCATTCATGATCATGTGGATATTTTGAAAACTGAGTTTTCATGTGTGGATTGGATTTTTGTGTGCGTGTGTATCATGACCCCAAGCCGAGATGGAGCATTATGTCGGTGGAGCTCCTCTGGTCACTCGGGAGCGGAATATACTGAGTGACGTCCCCTGGGTTGTCGCCGGGCGACAACGGGATCGGACGAGTTACGTGCTGACTCCGTGGCCCTTCTGCTGGCGGGTGCTAGAGGATGACTTGGCCACGAACGCACTGGGTGCGGAACTGGGCATCGCTCGTTATGCAGCCAGGACGTGCAGATGGTCCCTAGGGGAGACCATGGTGCATATGGATTAATGGATAAATGGAAAATGGCTATTTTCTGGAAAAATAGCGTGTGTTGGATATGGATTTTGTGTGAGTCATTTTCTGGAAAAATGATGGATAATTGTTTTGGGCCATTTTCTGGGAAAGTGATGAAAATATTTTGGGCGAAAATGAGATTTTGGCATGGGTTGGAAAAATATCTATTTTTGGGGAAAATGATATTTTTGGATTTCATGCATATTGCATCATATGCATACATGTTGGTAGCATTAATGTGTTTTGATCTCTGGATTGGTTGGGTTATAACTTACCTGCGGTACCATTTAATGGTACTGCAGATTTTGTTGATGATGATGCAGATGCCGAGCCTGAGGATATGGCTCCGCCGGAGGAGTGATCTGGGATCACTCGGGTTTATGTTCTATTTCAGCTTTGTATTTTGTGGGACATTTGGTTTACGTTTTTAAACGCTTGTATTTGGGTATTTGTATTTAGCTAAAATTCTGGTACTTAGTGACTTATTTAAATTATCCGCTGCGTTTGTTGTGCTCTTTTTGCATGTTGCACACACTTGAGCAGTTATCGTTGGGATGCGTGACCCGTGTTGTCATCATCCTGACATCACGATTTCCGTGTTGTTTTGTACTTGGGAGTCGGGGCATCACAGGTGGTATCAGAGCAGTTCGTCTCCGGGTAAAGCCACATGTCCCTTAGGTGAAGTACCAGAAATGTTTAAAGTTGTGATTTGAAATTGTTTTGTTTAAAGTATGTTATTTTTATTAGTTTATTTATTCTGTTGTATGTTATTTTATTTTAATTGTTTTATTTTATGATCGGTTATTTTATTTGTTTTAATTATTTATTGTGTACTTCTTCCTTGTTTTATTCATTTTCTCGTATGTTATTTTATTTATGGAATTTTATTTTATTTGAGAGATTTTTGTTTTGTTTTGGTTTTATTTTGTTTGAGGTATGTTACTTTAATTGTTTTAATTTATTGTATGTTGTTATACTTGGTTGGTTTTATTCTATTTTATTTCATGACATTTTGTTGTATGTTAATTTATTTTGCCATAATTATATTTTAATTTGTTTGAGTTGAAAGTGGGTTAAGGGTTACGCTATAGCAGGAAGATGGTATGACCGTGAATGTCATTGTTAGGCTTGAATATTTAGTGTAGTAGGCCTGAACTCTTAGCGATTGGTTTGTTTTAATATCGAGACTTAAAGGGAATGACATGGTCTAGGTGAACTCTATGGAGTAGGAACTCAAGTCGCAGCTGAGGTGGGAATAGTTTTAGTTCGCTTAGGATACTTGAGGTCTTAGGTTCTGTAGAATTTACGTAATGAGTTATGGAGTAGGAAGTTGTAAGTTCAACGAACTTCGAGGATAGATTTATGAGGAGTTATCTAAGGTTTGGGGCCCTATAGTTCTTAAGAAATAAGTTTTTAAGATTTAAGGTGGTAGGTTCAACAAACATTTGAGGGATTTATTAAATTAGAAGTTTTAGATTTTGTCGACTCGGTTAAGTACTTTGGTATCATTTGCGGTTTTAGAATTTTGCAAGGTTTATAAGGTGAGTGCTTTAGATTTAAGTTCTTCGATCTTGAGGATTTCGGGGAATGATTCTTATCTTGTTTAAGGTTTTAGAATTGCAGAGTTGAAGGACTGATTTGTAATAAGATTTAAGTTTTTAGTTCTACAGGCTTGGTGTGCTAGTTTGATTTATTTTGGAGATTGATTAGTCGGTGACCATTAAATGGAGTTGATCAGAGTTGGGTTATTGATATAAGGATTTTCAATGGGAGNAACTGATTTGTAATAAGATGTAAGTTTTTAATTCTGCAGGCTTGGTGTGCTAGTTTGATTTATTTTGGAGATTGATTAGTCAGTGACATTAAATGGAGTTGATCAGAGTTGGGTTATTGATATAAGGATTTTCAATGTGAGTACTTCTTTGAGGATTGAAGGTATTGATCTAGTATATGTATTTTCTGAGGATTGAAGACGTCGATCTAGTTCGGAACATGATTGTTATTAGTTTGAGGTTTTAAGTGGCAAGTTTTAGGATTGATCCATATCAAATTTAAGGATAATAGATTGTGGGGATCTAGGAAAAAGATTCTTGTTATTTTTCGAGGATATAGGTCCAGATAATGGAAATGATAATGATGAACCACTTGCACGTTTGAAGGATTTTTGGTTTCGGTTAAGAGTGCATGAGATCAATGCGTAGTAGTGGTGAATGTGTATGGATTTCGGAGAATATATGTTGTAATCGCATTTTGTTGGAAGAAGTGGCTTCGGTAGGTGTTGAAGAGGAGATGACATGATTGTATTAGGTTCTAAAGACCTTGGCTTTGAGTTTTGAGGAGTTGATTGAAGGGTACAATCGAATCGGGTTACTCAAGATATTGATGATTGGCAATAATTGTTGTGGTTACTTTCAGGAATTAATTGTGACTTAAGGTCACACAGAAATTTAAATTTTTGAGACTATACTTTCCTCTGGAAATGAAGCGTCAAGTTGGGTGAGTTAAGGACATTGTTATTTAACTTGAAGAGAGATTGATGGGTTGCCATGTATGGGGTATGATACAATCTTGGAAGTTGAAGCTTAGGGATCAACGGTGGATAGCATAATCAAGTATGAGAGTTAATAAAGCATAAATACCTATGAGTGGTTTGCAATAGTTTTGGTGGATTGAAGGGTTGAGCAGTATGGCTTGCCTTGAGGTTTTTAGTGATGTGCTATTGAGGGAGCTAGTTGTGCTAGTACTAGCTTATAGGAGTAGAAGTAGTGGGCGAGTTACCATGAAGGTTTCGGTAATGTTATGGTGAAGACAATGGTAGTCGTAGTGAGTTTAGTCACTGCTAGATTAGATGATATTCAGAATTTAGGTGATGAGCTTTTGGGTTTAGGCTGTCGGGTAGAAGTCTATAGGCGCTCTTATTGATTGGCCGGGTTAGATTTGAGACTTTTAGGGTATGTTCCTTATCTTAAGATGAGTGGGTGTATTTTGGGGTGATGTTACTTATTTCCAATTTGGGATGCTGAGGTTGATTAATATTGATTTTCTGTTAAATATCATGGAGATATTTTGTGGATTATTAATTTTGATTATTAAGGCATTAGGAGTTAATTGAGGAATATGAGTGATAACTCATGGTTTTGGGAAAGAGAGTATTTTTTTTCTACCAAAGTATGGTAAGAGTTTTTGGTTAGTAGGTGGAGCCACCTTGTGCTCAATGGTATTACTTTTTATGACATAAATTTTATGCAGGTGGCAAATTATCAGAGGTCGCAGCAGGAGCTTGATACTTTAGTTGTAATTATGAGTTCAAATTTTGTGTTGATTTTGAGGAATTAGTGGTGACTTGAAGTTTTGAGTATATACTTGTAAGTAGAGATTAATTATTTGGTTGTGCAAATTATACTTATTGATGGTTGACTTTGGGAGTGGTCATTAGGTTACCAAAGGTATAGAATACAATGAAGGTTTGGAAGTTATAGCATGAGTCGATTGAGGATAGCAAAGATTATCGAGTGGAGCTATTAATCATTGGGATTCCTTGGGTGTTGTTAAGGTTTTGTGGATATGGAGATTTTGGATTACATGACTGCTCTATGAGTAATAGACGTGTTGTGCCATTGGGAAATTAGTGTGAGTAGAATGAGATTGCCTAGAAGAGTAGACTTGGAAGTGCACTACTAATGCTTGTTTGGAAGTTGTTGATGGTATCTCTTTTTCAAGCATGTTCTGAGTTGTATCTTATAACTGCCTTTGCGTTAATATTTGACTTCACAAATTTCGAGGACGAAATTTTATTTAAGGGGGGGAGAATGTAATACCCCGTATTTTAGTGTATTTTTAATGAAGGATTATTTTAATTAATTTCAAGATTGATTCTCTTGTTTTAAAATTAAGGGAGTTTTGAAGTATTATTTTATATTATTTTAAGTTGTGAAAATTATTTTAATGTGCTTTCGTGATATTATTTACTGTTTTGGCATTTAAAGTGATCTTTAATTTAAATTGGTTTATTTTTGGGTTTTAAAATTATTATTGTTTTAATTGAGCTTCTTTTTTTTTTTTTTTTGATAAGTAAACAAATTTTATTAATCCAACAACTGTCTATTACAAACTAAGCATGCCCTAACTACGTAGGCGCATTAGAAATTAAGAAATCATGTAAGTCCATGCCATTAAAGTCCACAACAATGGCCCAAGTACAAAGAGTCCTAAAAAATAAAACTTTTAGCTCCGCCATAGTTCTCTCTTTGTCTTCAAATGTCCTCTCATTGCGCTCCTGCCACAAGCACCACATGATGCAGATTGGGATCATCTTCCAAACCGCTTTGATCTGACGCACACCTCGAATAGATGTCCAGCAAGCCATTATATCCACCACGGTTTCTGGCATAACCCATGCTAAGTCCATTCTTTTAAACACCTCATCCCAAAGAGTCCTGGCTGCCTCACAATGTAAAAGTAAATGATTCACCGACTCACCCTCTCTTTTACACATACAACACCAGTCTGCAATAATTATCCTCCTCTTTCTCAGATTATCCGTAGTGAGAATCTTACCTAAGGATGCTGTCCACACGAAGAAAGAAGCTTTGGGTGGAGCCTTATGTCGCCAAAGCCTTCTCCAGGGAAACTGTATCTCAGGACCATGTGTGAGGACCTTATAAAAGGAATGAACAGAGAACACTCCTTTCTCTACAGGGTTCCACCACAGATCATCTTCATGCTGGATATTTGGGCGGCAAGAATACAAGAGACTAAAAAAATCAACAAAACTCCCCATCTCCCAATCCTGTGCCGCCCGATTGAAATTGATGTTCCAGTGAATACTCCTTCCTGAGATTCCCATAACCTCCGCCACTGTGGCATCTTGGGCACTTGCGATAAAAAAAAGTATAGGAAACAAATCTTGTAGAGCACTATTGGCACACCAAGCATCCTTCCAAAATCTGATCCTAGAGCCCGTACCCAACTGAAACCTAGTGTGGTGCTGGAAGACCTCCCACCCTCTTCTGATATGTTTCCATAGCCCCCTTCCATAGGCCCCTCTAACTTCTCTAGTACACCATCCCTCCCCTAAATCACCATATTTATTCTGAATCACAGTTTTCCATAAGGCTCCTGGTTCCTTGATATAACGCCACAACCACAAAAAGTGGTGGTGGATTGCGAGTTACCGAGAGAAACTGGAAGACAGAACATGCAGTGATGTTGGGTCCATCTTCAACGCAGTGGCTTGGGAAGGTGTTAGAGGAGAGCCTAAGAAGGGGGAAGAAGGAAGTGTATTCGGCAACTAGAGAAGGATACTGTAGTATTATAGCTCAACGCTGCTCAAATCGCAGGGGGAGATTTCTTGAAGTTTCTGAGTATAATCAGGGGTGAAGGAGGAATGTCATATGTATCCCAGAAGGAGAAAATGGTTGGGGTTGGAGGAAGATGAGGGAGCTGCTGTTAGAGAAAGGGAAGGAGGTTACTAATGTGGGTGTTTTGCATGGTGGAGGTCAACCGAGCTTCGGCAAAGGGGCGTTGAGGCACCATGCTCGGTCGTATAAGGAGGCTCTTTCTCAGACGAAGCCGAAAGCAAGGCAGAATGATGATGGTGCGAAAGGTGGTGCGAGAGCCTCTGACAGGGGGCAAGGGCCTTCGAAACCGAATGTCACGTCGAGCCATCCCCATGGCAGGAACTCTGCAGCATGTCAGGAGACGTGGGAAGTCCGAAGGTCGTTAAGGGAGATGCAGGGCCAGCTTCGTATGTTGCAGAGAGATATGGCTGAGTTGGTGGGATTTGTCGGTTCACTTAAGGAAAGGGATGCTACGGGTGATTTTAAGGGAAAACAGAAGGTATCGGATGATGGGCCAATGGCCCAACAGAAAAATAGATTTAGAAAGGGGTGGGCTAGCTGGCGAAAGGTGTCTCTGCCCAAACCTCAGATGGCTTCGGTCCATATGGATGGGGCTGGGCCTTCTCAGTCCAAGGCCCATTCTCAAGGGCATGGATCTGCGGAACGTCAGCCCAAGGATGCTGGAAATCCCGTCGTGTGCCCTAGCCCAACGTCCCCAGCGGAGCTGCACAGCCTCGGCTTCGTGCCGGATAGCCTGCCGACGGTGAAGACTCAGGTGGCCGGTGAATAGACATTGCCGACGGAGGTAGTGGAGGCCGCCGATGAGGTATCGCCTGTGTTTTGTGCGCAACAGGCACTGGTCGAGTTTGGAGGTCGACTTTCTCCGTCGAAGGAGGCGCAGAACTCGCCGACTAATGGTGGTGGGGTGGGTTTTGCTCCGGCGAAACAGTCTGTCAAAGTTTATGAGGAGTTTGAGTTAGCTGAGGATGAGGAAGATTCGGATGAGTTTATGCATTCGGTGGAGGATGAATTATTCATCCCTAAGGCATGTGGTTTGGAGGAGATCTCGGTGGGAAAAGAGTTTCAGAATTGTCAGAGTAACTGGTTGGGAAATCCTTTACCTTTGAGTTACTATTTTCCAAACCAAGCTTCTGATTGGGTCATAGATAAAGTGAAAGAGATTCAACATTTTGTGGGGATCAGTTGTGAGGGGTATGAGGAGCAGTTCGTAGCCTTGTTAACTGCTATGGAAGCTGGGCATAAACAAAAAAAGAAGCGGGATGCGAAGATGAGTAGGGAGCTCAATAAATTAAGGTGGTCGATGAAATCGGTGGGTAGGTCTAGTAGGAATAGGGTGAAAGGGAAGGGACTGATTGTTCCCCAATGAAACCCAAGATTGTATCTTGGAATGTCCGGGGTCTAAATGAGGCAGAGAAGTGTCTTCGGATTCGGCATTTACTTCGTGAGTGGAAAGCGGACATTGTATGCTTACAG
This sequence comes from Pterocarya stenoptera, assembly GCA_003123785.1. Taxonomy (NCBI): domain Eukaryota; kingdom Viridiplantae; phylum Streptophyta; class Magnoliopsida; order Fagales; family Juglandaceae; genus Pterocarya; species Pterocarya stenoptera. The sequence goes on along the minus strand of QEOT01008436.1, from coordinate 373,990 downwards.
GAGACGAAGCTGAAGATGATCAATAGGAAGACTGTACGGAGTTTATGGAACGTAATTATGTAGATTGGGTATACATGGCTTCTTCAAGGGCTTCGGGAGGTATTGTAGTGATGTGGGATAGGCGTGTGGTGGAGAAAGTGGATGATTATATAGGGAGATATATGGTAGCATGCACCTTTCAATGCGTGTCTGATGGTTTCAAGTGGGCTTTTGCAGGTGTGTATGGGCCTAATTTAGACACTGACAGAAGAATATTGTGGGATGAGCTTGCAGGGGTACATAGTTGGTGGGAGCTTCCTTGGTGTATTGTGGGTGATTTTAATGTGGTTAGATTTCAAAGTGAAAGCTTTGGAAGTAGAAGATTGAGGCCAGCTAGTTTGGAGTTCTCAGAGTGTATCTTTGACTTGAACTTGATAGACCTTCCACTCGCAGGGGGTCCTGCCACATGGTCGAATAATCAGACCTGGCCTCGCTTGGATCGCTTCTTAATTTCACCTGAGTGGGAAAGCCATTTTCCGGATGTATGGCAAAAGTGTTTGGCACGCTTAACTTCTGATCATTGGCCTATTTTGCTTGATTGTGGAAGCATTCATAGTGGTAAACGGTACTTTAAGTTCAAGAATATGTGGTTGAAAGCAGAAGGTTTTGTGGAGAGGGTCAAACAATGGTGGATTTCATATCATTTCGAGGGTACATCCAGCTTCATTTTCGCGAACAAACTGAAAGCCGTAAAAAGAGATCTAAAGGAGTGGAATAAACAGTCTTTCGGAAATATCGAGGAGAACAAAAATACCAAGTGGATGGAAATACATGATTTAGAAAGACTGCAAGAAGAGAGACCGCTTACTGAGGGGGAGCAAGCACGGAAAACTTTGCTGGTCGCAGAGCTTGAGAGGATAATCTTACAAGAAGAAATGTTTTGGCGCCAGAAGTCAAGAGCACTTTGGTTAAGGGAAGGGGATCGGAGCACAAAATTCTTCCATAGAATTGCAAACTCTCATAGAAGAAATAATAACATTGAGGTGCTGAAAATTGAGGGAGTGGAATGCAGAGAAGAAGAGGTAATTCAAGAGCATGTGGTTAATTTCTTTGAGAAGCTTCTTACTGAGCAGGTGGGGTGGAGGCCTACCCTCAATGGTTTGAACTTTGATACTATTGAGCCTGAGGATGTAGCTAGAATGGATAGGGCTTTCGAGGAGGTAGAGGTGTATGATGTAGTAAGAAAAATGGTAAAAGACAAGGCTCCTGGCCCTGATGGTTTCTCTATGGGCTTTTTCCAAGAATGTTGGGAGGTGATTAAAGAAGATCTTTTGAAGGTGTTTCAGGAGTTATTCTCAGTTGGAAAATTTGAGAAAAGTCTCAACACCACTTTCCTTGCATTAATCCCTAAAAAGGTTGGGGCTAGTGAGATTTCAGATTTCAGGCCTATCAGCTTAGTGAATGGAGTTTACAAGATTATTTCAAAAGTGCTTGCTAAAAGGCTAAGTAAGGTTTTGAGGAAGATTGTTACTAAGCCTCAAAATGCTTTTGGTAAGGGTAGACAGATCCTTGATGCGGTTCTAATTGCTAATGAATGTTTGGACAGTAGACTGAAGGCTGGCAGCTCAGGGATTATGTGTAAGCTAGATATGGAAAAAGCGTATGACCATGTTAATTGGGACTTCCTTCTATATCTACTGGGTAGGTGTGGGTTTGGAGAAAGGTGGAAGTCTTGGATCAGCTGGTGTATATCTACAGTAAGGTTCTCTGTGTTGATTAATGGAAGCCCAGAGGGCTTCTTCCCGAGTTCTCGTGGGTTGAGACAAGGGGATCCGTTATCTCCTTTACTTTTTGTGATTGTTATGGAGGCATTAAGTAGGATGATATCGGCTTTGTTGGCTAATGGGTTTGTTAGGGGTTTTCAGATTGGTTCTCCGAGTAGGGGTACTACCACGATCTCTCATTTGTTGTTTGCAGATGATACGCTGATTTTGTGTGAGGCTGATCAAGACCAGTTGCGGGCTGTGAAGGCACTACTACTTTGTTTTGAAGGAGTATCGGGTCTAAAAGTGAATTATGATAAATCCGAGTTGGTGCCGATTGGAGATGTTCAGAATACAAGGGAGTTGGCTGGTATTTTGGGTTGTAAGATAGCGTCTCTTCCTATGACATACCTGGGATTAACTTTGGGTGTAGCTTCGAGGGCGCGTTCGATTTGGGATACAGTGACTGAAAGAATAGAGAGGAGACTGGCAGGGTGGAAAAGAATGTACTTATCGAAAGGGGGCCAGATTACATTAATCAAAAGTACACTCTCTAACCTACCCACCTATTTCTTATCCTTATTCCCTATACCGGCAAGTGTGGCAGGTCGACTCGAGAAACTACAGAGAGATTTTCTGTGGGGAGGATTAGGAGAAGAGTTCTTTAATTGAGCTTTTCACTGCGTTTGAATTATTTTAGTTAGCTTGCAGTTTTAAAATCTTTTTCGTTGGATCATTTTTGGGACCCCAGTTATGAGGATTGGATCTCATTTCTTTTCCTCTATTTTTCTTTCTCTTTTTCTTTCTTTTTCTTCTTCTCCCCTGCTCCCTGCCCGCGCGACCCAGCCTCTCTCTCCCTCTCACCGTGGTTGTCACCGCCAGGCCGAATCGGTTCCCCAGCTGCCGGCGACCGTCCCCCTCCAATCTCAAGCCGGCTAACGCCTCCGTTAGCCCGCACGCGTTGCCTAAGCTGCGCGACCTTATGTGTTCCAGCGCCACCGTCCGACCACCATTGGCCACCATTTCTTCACCACATCATCACCGGCCCTCTAGCAACCCAATGGACCCAACCCCTGCCCCGATCCGTCACCGGTGAAGCCCAGCCGAGCTCATCGCTGATTTAAGCTTTTTAGCCTTCAACCGCCGTTTCGGCCGCCACCCACGGCCAACCATCACTTCCACTAGCTTCACCACCTTCCATAGGCCCTACCCTACCGTTCCCTAACTTTCGTTTGACCCCGTGTGAATTTGGGTACACTGTGTATTTCGGCCACAGTGTTTTTACACTGTGGAGTTGCTGTTTTGGTGCTTCCAGCTCCTCCGTGATCCTCCTAAATTTATTTTATAGCGCTGTAAGTATTTCTCCAAACAAATTTTGAGATTTAAATATATTTTTGCACTAACATATTTCACTGTGTTCTAGTTGGTTTCCGGACTGAGTCCGAGGAGTATTCGGGGGTGGATGGATTTGAGGACGGAGTATTTGTATGTTGGTTATATTGTGATCTGGTTAGTTGTTAGAAATTGTTATTGTGATTTGGATGGTTGTTGGATATTGAGGTTATGTCTGGTTCATTGCATATTACACGCATGTTCATGTTTGTAAAATGAAAACTGGGTTTTCGTGTAGTTGCATTCATGATCATGTGGATATTTTGAAAACTGGGTTTTCATGTGTGGATTGGATTTTTGGGTGCGTGTGTATCATGACCCCAAGCCGAGATGGGGCATTATCTCGGTGGAGCTCCTCTGGTCACTCGGGAGCGGAATATACTGAGTGAGGTCCCCTGGGTTGTCGCCGGGCGACAACGGGATCGGACGAGTTACGTGCTGACTCCGTGGCCCTTCTGCTGGCCGGAGCTAGAGGATGACCTGGCCACAAACGCACTGGGTGCGGAACTGGGCATCGCTCGTTATGCAGCCAGGACATGCGGATGGTCCCTAGGGGAGACCATGGTGCATATGGATTAATGGATAAATGGAAAATGGCTATTTTCTGGGAAAATAGCGTGTGGTGGATATGGATTTTGTGAGTCATTTTCTGGAAAAATGATGGATAATTGTTTTGGGCCATTTTCTGGGAAAATGGTGGAAATGTTTTGATGGAAATATTTTGGGCCAAAATGAGATTTTGGCATGTGTTGGAAAAATATCTATTTTCGGGAAAAATGATATTTTTGGATTTCATGCATATTGCATCATATGCATACATGTTGGTAGCATTAATGTGTTTTTTGATCTCAGGATTGGTTGGGTTATAACTTACCTGCGGTACCATTTAATGGTACTGCAGATTTTGTTGATGATGATGCAGATGCCGAGCCTGAGGATATGGCTCCGCCGGAGGAGTGATCTGGGATCACTCGGGTTTATGTTCTATTTCAGCTTTGTATTTTGTGGGACATTTGGTTTACGTTTTTAAATGCTTGTATTTGGGTATTTGTATTTAGCTAAAATTCTGGTACTTAGTGACTTATTTAAATTATCCGCTGCGTTTGTTGTGCTCTTTTTGCATGTTGCACACACTTGAACAGTTATCGTTGGGATGCGTGACCCGTGTTGTCATCATCCTGACGTCACAATTCCCGTGTTGTTTTGTACGTGGGAGTCAGGGCGTCACAAGGTGCAACGGATGGAGATGTGGAATGGACAACTACGAATGAGATGCCTCCTCTGCTGCAGGGCCTGATCAGAGTGGACAAATGGGGTCTTCCAGCAATTAGATGTAAGAGGAAAAGTGCTGGGTATTAAAAAGAGAAGCTGTGAAGTCTTTGTAAGGTTTCGGTGATGTTTAAAGGGACGGGTCCTATTGCTTTTAACTGTTATATGAAGTTATTTGTTTCAGTGCCTAGGGGTGTTGTTTTATTTAGTTACTGTGTTTTTTTTCCGGGCGAAGAGTGTAGGATATCTACTTTTATTCGTTTGTCTTGAGCGGTGTTAGATGGGTTAGATTGGTTGGTACTTGGATACAGGGGATATTTTTATTTTCTTTATGTAAATCCCTAGTGTCAGTTTGTCACCACGGTATTCCTCCGCCATAAGTGAGGACTATTAATAAATTTGGGACGAGATCACTATTGGACATGTGATCTTCTATAAAAAAAAAATATATATATATATATAGCCATTGCAACCTCGGCTTTAAAGGGAAATGACGCAACACCTTCCGAGGGATTAAACGGTCTCGACGCGTGTTTGACAACCACCTAGGGGCCTTGCATTTGGGGCACTCATTCATTTCAAAATTGTCCTTCCAGAATAGAACGCAGTCGTTAGGACATGCATGGATTTTGTCGTAATTGAATCCCAACCCACGCTCCAATGACCGTGACTCCTCGTATGAGTGGGGCAATTGAGCCTCGGGAAAAGCAGACCTTAATAAATCAAGCAGAAGGTCAAATGACTTTATTGACCAACCCCCTATAGTCTTAATGTGTAGCAACTTCACAATAAATGAGAGTTTTGAAAACTTTTTACACCCCTCGAGCAATGGACGACGGGCATCATCCAATAGTTTCTCAAATGACAAGGTTGGTGTAGGCTCGGTTATAGGTGGCTGAGGTCCAGGTTTGATGCCATCTAAGGGTGCATCCAGGAACGTACCTTCCCTGATATCATCTAACATTTGCTCCATGTCATCAATGTATTCGTCTTCATAACTAGGTGAGGCACCATCATGGTCATCACTAACATTCAAAATTTTCTCCTCCCCATGAAATATCCAGTGCTTGTAATTTGGGTTAATCCCATTTATGAACAAGTGGGTTTCAACCTCGCTTATAGGTAGGAAGATATTGTTATAGCACGAATGGCATGGACACCGAATGTCGTCGCTTCCCACCACGTGGCTTCGTGCTAGTGTGAGGAACTGTTCAACCCCTTCAGCGTATTGTGCTGACATAAGTCGGTCATTAATTTCCATCCAACTCTTGTCCATCTAGAAGACATAGAGGTCGTTATTAATACGACATATAGAAGGGGGAAGATAGTCCTAATGGCACAATGCTGCTAATGTTTTGGTAAGGAAAAACTGTCACTTGTCGAACACAATGAAAGTAAATAGGCAAACATTTTGATTGGAACTTTATGAAAGGGGATATTTCATAAAGTTCCAATATACTAGGGCCAACTATAGTATGACCCAAGCCGGTTGAACACCCTGTACTGTTAAACAAAGTCCAAACAAGTTCACGTGCAATTGTAAATAATTCAATTGACATAGAACTCTAATTCATTAGTACAGAAAGCATTCCGACAAAACTGTCATCTCTATATGTCACACTTAGCCATAAAGAGACTTGAGGGCAGTTTCGTCATAATAAGACAAGATGTGGCACTGTTTAGATTTCACAATTAGGTTAATAACCAGTTTACTTTTGTGTCTACAGGTGAATATTTATTTAAGATATACATCGACACAGGATTTCATTAAAATTTAAAATGCTGTCCACTAAGTTTCTAAGGACATAACGTGACTCACCTGTGCAACAAGTGTTAAGACTAGATGAACCACTAATAAACTGTACAAGGTTTTTTTTAAATTAATAATTTTAAAAAAACCAATTGAACATGGAGTTGCAGACCTTGTTAATGATAGAGGATCCCATCCATGCATTAAAAGAAAAATATATATTGACTGAACTGGAAATAAGGGTGATTAATGGATGCATGGAAGGTATTCACAAAAAATGGATGAAAGGAATATTTAATAGGGTTGAAACATTATATAGCACTTGCTGGAAAATACCTTCACCGTAAGGGGATTTGTGTTACTGAATTGTGGTCAATTCAGTAACACATCGATCAAAAGGAAAAAGGCCTCACACCTTAATTAATGATCCTTGCACCAAGCTTATTAGGGAGCAAGTTGTTGATAGTAACAATCATCCACCTGACTCCAAACACAAAGAGTTTGGAGTCAGGAGTTAGCTGGCCTAGGGGCTGAGAGAGAATTCCTGGATAAGAAATAAACTTTTGTTGGTCAAATATTTACTAGGGTTATTGTGTATAATAGTAACACAATAACTGCACATCCCTTAGAGCGAAGCTCATCTCACTAATGCATTCACCAACGTGGACTTAATAATTGAGTGATATAAGTATTTCATGATTATTGAAAACGACCTACATATTTCAGCTGAAAACTAGATGTATGCAAACGTTAAGTGATGAAAGCTTACACAAAGTATGTGGGGTTTTAACAAGCAGGTGGACAACTTTGCTTCAGCGTTTATTAATTAGGGCCCATGGAGAAAGTGATTTGGAACATCGGGCTACATTAATTATGTAAAAATAGCGCTATAAATTAGATTTCAGCTAGATAGGTTTTACATACATATATTTGGAAAATCCCTATGATTAACTATAAGGAATGTTATAAAAGTGAATGTCATAAACATCACAGCGGCCAAAAGATCCAAGAGAAAGGGAAAAAATGGTAATTTAACAGAAGCCATTAACCTCAAAACTACACAAAAAGCATGTGTGAATGTAAGTTTTATAGTATTGATAAGGAGTAGGTGTGCATGAAAGTTCGTATGTAACAAACAAAGAACAAGAGTGTGGGAAGCTATCTACTTACGAGTCTTACTACCTCAATCAGCATAATCATGGACTAGTTGGTCTACTCCTTAACAAACATGCTTTGTTATAGGAAGGCATCAAGGTCAAATTAATTTCAACTTTAGCCACTAATACGACGACGATGTAGGCCCTGCACAGGGGAACAACAAATTATATATTATTTTTTTACTGGCATTTTTTTAATCAAGGCACAACAACAATTCTTTATTATTCCAACCACAATAATCATGCAGCAGTACCACTACTTTTTTTTTTATAGGTAGAAACTATAAGGATTAATTCATTTTACATTAAAAAAAAAATCTAGTTGCTACATTGTTCTCCCAAAGAAGAAAAGTACAGAGGGAGAGATTCTCAAAAAACGCAGCAACACAATCAATATCGCTTCAAACAGCAGCACTACTACTGCCCAATTAAACCTTGATTTTGCACATGCATGCAAGGAGGAAGACATATATGTACAATGACATGAAGTAGTAGTATTTGTACCACTAGCGTAATTTTTATGACTCCAAAGGATCGAGCCTTTTATCGGCCAGAATATATATAAAGGAAATCTAAAATGACATATACGTTCCAAACAAAGAAAAACAAAGTATTTGTTAAAGGTATATTCTAAACCCGCTAGATGCTTGCATTGCGTAAGAGAATAAATATTGCACCTAAAGTGAGCCCAAATTAGGTACTGAGAATACTGACCCACTTTTCGGGTTTAGAATCTAATGATTCCGGCTCCTTGCCTTACATGCTCAATAATATATGGGTGTAATATTTTTCCTTGTTGTCTTTTTCTTTTATTATTATTAGCATTTTCAGTCTGATTTTGTTGTCTGTTTTTACAGTTTCCCAACTATACATTATACAGGGCAATAAACACTATATATATATATATCCATATTGTGGGAAGAGAAAATTAAAACCATTAATTATAATGTGCATGCACAACACATCAATGATCTCCAACCATATATAAATCCAACCCTTAACCTCATGATCAGATTATATATTCCGCGTCCATCATCACTGATGATTAGTACTATATGTACCTCATCCCAAATACTCTTACATTAGAGAGAGAAAAAAGTTAATATAAATTTCCCCTCTGTCACAAATGATCTTCGTAGGTTCATAAGCAAGTACTATTGTTATGCCTTTCTTAAATAATACCATAGTCACTATTACCTAATTATCAACAAAAAAATCAGTTGAAATACACAGAAAAAGGCCTGTGTTTAATCGACCCGACATACCCCTTATAGATAAAAGCTTACAAACCATCAAGTTTATTTTCAAAAATCTCATGCTAAAGATAAGCTAAGATGATCATTAAGTTCTCAACCCAATGATCTCACAACAATATAATCAAGTTAATCAACAAAAGCCCTATCTAGCTAACATGAGATAATCGAAGTGATTTTTGCTTTTTAGAAAACAGAAACAGACATTATAATAAATACACAACCTCCCCACCTTTTTGTTCCCATCTGAGCCCAACTCTAACGTGTCCTAAGAGTAAAGCCCTACATATTAGATCATGTCCAAGTGCAAGTCGACCAGCCCACACCCAATTAGTAGGCCTGCCTTCACCTAAGGTTAAAGTAAGTATGTTTAAATGGAACATCAATAAAGAAGGAGAAACTCACTCTCAGCACTTCACAGGCCAAAATCATCAACAACATTTTCAATTCCAAGGGAAAATCTCATTAAAACAGGCCACGCAAAAAAACAAAAGAGAAAAAAGGGAAAAAAGGTTATACTAGAGTGATCCAACGTAGGACTGACAAAACTGCTCCTATTTTACATCCAACGGCCTAGACTAACTAGAAGCTTCAGGATCTCTGCACAATTTGTTTATTCTCCAAACTCAAAGGCATCCGTCTCTGTGTTTGTTTTGAGGAGAGAGATAATTTGACTTTACTTTATAAGGTATATATGCCTACAACTACTACTATCGCTATGACATCTACAAAGCACTCTCAACATCTCTTATCCAAACCCCCCCCCCCCCCCCCCCNCTAAGCCCTAGGATCAAAGCTCACCCTCACTTCCGACGTTGCTTGGTAAGTTCCATTTAAACTAACATTCCCTTCCATACTCACTTAACCCTTCTTCTTTTTCAAACATGTATGTCTTTTGGTTTTGTTTTGCCTCCTCTAATTAACTTTTATGTTCCACATATTTCCCTTGAATAGACACATGATATGGGTTTTGGTTGGGCTCCGTGTTGATACTAGGAAAAATGCTTATCTTTTCCTGCAATTATTGAAAAGAATTGGTATCCGGTTGAATTTTGTGTTTTATCCAGTGTGCTAAATTGATATTCGATTGCCTATATCTACGGCGGTTTTCCCCCCAAAATATTGCATCCATGGTTGAGATAATTGAACATGATGAATTAGATTAAAAAGTTAAACATATCAACCTGGTGTGTTTATCATGCCCTACCATTTCAGTTTGTCAAAAACTGCTTCATTTTCTTAGCAGAAAAGGAGCTACTTCGATATGCATTTGACTATTTAATTTGGTCAATCATGTTAATTCTTGAGAGTGATTGCCTATTGTTAGTAAATGAGCTAAGTTTTGCTGGAAACAATAATTTCAGTTCTTGAGAATGATTGGCTATTGTTAGTAAATGAGCTAATGTATAGAATTAGTTAGTTTTATGCTTTGGTCTGGGTAACTACTCTATACATCAATCACTCACTCACTCACTCCTTGGATCAAGTGAGGCCACAAACTTAATTCCACACATGCATACATGGAATTGATATGTCTACTGGGTGTATTTAGATGGGGAAATTAATGAGGAGATGCATATCATGTATCACAACCAATAGAAAAATTAGCAAAATTGATAAACATAATTTCATAAAATTGATAAACATAATGTCACAAACCAAACTCTACAAACCCAACTCTACAACAACCCAACTCTACAAACCCATCCCATACATATATAATCACAAGAATTTCACAACTGGTCTCTGATGACGTTATAGATTTCAGATTAACTCCATGCAGGAAACAATTCGTGGATGCATCAAGAGTATCGGCAATAAATTGGATCTAAATATTCAATGAGTCTTTTCCGGGGAAAAAAATACCTTGATGTGGGATCTAACTGTCATATGCGTTGCAATTCAGGCTTCCCCACAAATTGAGCTCAACTTTCCATCTTGGCTAATGGTGGCATGGATCCTTCCGAACCAGTCTTGGCATGAAAATATTTGAAGGATAGCTGTGCCGAATAGAGTGTAATTAAGATAAAACAACAATTTCGAGAAAACAAGCCATAAACCCTAAAAACTTTTTACAGATTGAAGACAATGGAAGAATTAACGAGATAGGGCTCGAGGTTTTCTAAAGAAGGTTACCTCATGATTCGGTTCAACAAACGGCCTTCGGTATGATTAATTGGTAGAAGGCGTACTCGATTTGGGATCAAGGGAACATCGAAAGGAAAATAACAAGGGGAGGAAGGTGGGAAGCAACGGGACAATGGGTAGCACGGGAAACCGCGAGGAAAAAAATATATATATGTAAGTTTTATTGCGGCGTTTCCTCGAAAATCGCCGTAATAAAATCTCTTTCACGAGGAACATTGGCGACGGAAAAGAAGTATTTTTTTTTTTTGCGGCGGAAAAATCGACGTAATAAGTAAATATGTCGCCGCGATAAACAATTTCACTGTTCATCCGCGCTATTTTCATTTCTGCGTGGTATTATTCAATGGCGACTTGGATTCTGTCGCAAAAAGGGACTTTTTCCATCGAATTGTTTTGCGAGGAATGTAAAAACACTGCTGTGGCGCCCCCAACTTCCATGTACGGACACACACGGAAATCGAGACACCCGGGATGATGACAACACGGTCACGCACCCCATCGACATGTGCTGAGTGTGTGCAATGCAACACGTGTACAATAAAATACGCAGCGGAACGGTTAAGTCAAATAACTAAGTACCAGAGTTTAATACAATATCAGAGTACTGAAAATCCACATGTCAACATAATACAATTTTGTTTACAAAACAGCAT
>QEOT01008436.1:333316-361374 GCA_003123785.1 Pterocarya stenoptera | reverse complement strand
AATCCTCACCACTTTCGAGTCACAACTGATCCTCAAAACATTATTTTTAAACCAGTAAATTAAATAAAACAAAATAAACTCAAAACTAATTAAAATAAAATATTAAACTCCAACAATAACATACTTTAAAATAAAAGGCAATTAAATTGCATAACACTAATTAAAATAAATTAAACGCAGTGAAATGCTTTAAATAAAACAACAATAATTTTAAAACCCATAAACGAACCAATTTAAATCGAAGATCAATTTAAATCTGAAATAATAATTAATAAGAAGAAGGCCCAATAAAATATTTTCACAACTTAAAATATTATAAAATAATATTTTAAAACTCCCAAAATTCTAAAACTAGAGAATCAATCATTAAATTAATTAAAATAATCCTTCATTAAAAAACACTAAAATACGGGGTGTTACAACTGCTAAAAGCCGAATTCCTTGTAGTGTCTACTCTCCTGCACAAACTATAGCTAGTAGTTTGTGCCATTTTATTTTTCATGCTGCTCATCACATTTCAACCACTGTATGCGCAGATATATATGGTCCCAAAGGGAAGGAAAGGTTTAAATTACCTGAACTCTCAAGTACTCTATTATATGATATTAATTTGGTAATCCTTATGGAGCGGTACTTTTCCTTGATTTTAATCTAGGTCACTTCCAAAGCCAATTGTATAGCATGTTAAGGAGTCACTATATATATATAGAGAGAAAAGATCCCTTCAGGGTCTTAGAGTACGTAGGAGAGAGATAGACATGCAAAGTTGTTCCCATAATATTTATTGAGCATTTAATGCTGCAGTATTGTGAGACACACTTCATATATCTATCGATCTCTCCAACCCCAGCTAGGTTCTAGAAGTGGATCCAATTCCAATGAGTCACCACTCAAAGGAACATGATTGCTCTTAAAGATCGTGGTTTATCACGTGCATTACTGATAATTCCATTTTTAAAATTCACTAGAAAAGAAGAAAACTGGAAAGATAAAAGTAATTAACGGCCTGATATATATTCTAACTCTATTGTTATGGAAATTTCTTTATGAAAGATAATTTCATCATACTGAAGTTAACAAATTGTAAAAACTAGTCCCGATGAGATTTACAAATTGACTTATCAGGACTCGATCAGCAACTAATTTGTTGATAAATATCTTCCTAATTATCTTAACAAAAAATATTTGGATAAGAGACTATTAATTTGCACGTCACCCCTATTTGAAAAGATATTTGCAACCGTAAATTGTACAACCGTCGCGTTATCGTTTTGAAAAAAGTGAATAAAATATGAAATTCACATGAAAAAAATTAATTTTTTAATAGTGAACTCTGCTCTTTTTTAAAATAATTATGCAACATTTACGTACTTCATAATTATAGGTAGAATTACTCGTACGCCTTAAGTATCCCACAATCTCCGGCGAGATGACTGGATTTAGAGTTGATACTGGAATATGCATGGAAAATGAGCCAAAAAAAAAAAATGAACGAGTGACTGGAGCATCAGCTCTGCTGAATATTAATTTGCACGTCAGTCTGTTCCCAATTTATTTATTTTTTAAGGAAACTTTATTTTATTCCTCAAAAATATTAAAGCACTGACTGAATACAAGAGGTATCCCCAAATGTCACTGATACATCTAAGACAAGTAATGCATCTTTAGCTAGAACATGTGCTGGATGATCAGCATCTCTTCTCACATGATGGGCAATCCATTCTACATAGCTTTTCAGCAGCTTCTTGATGTCACCTACTATCATTCCTGTTGCTGACCATGATTCGTTTTCCTTAGTAATATCAAGAAACTGTGCCTATTGCGGCGATTTTATTATCGGTGCAAATAAAATCGCCGCACTAAGTGCTTATTTGCGTCGAATTTGATCTCGCCTCTTACTTTTAACCTCAACTTGCGATTAATAGCACACGGTCCATTTAATTTGCTTTTTGCATCGATTTAAGCACATGTAGCGACGTAATTAATCACCGCAATAGGAAATAATGTGTTGCGACGGTGGATTTTGCGTCGGTATTGACTTCCGGGGCGCGAAATGTAAGAAAATATTTGTTCCCCCCCCCTCTCTTTCATTTCCCCCTATTTTAGAATCCCGATTGTCAAACCTTTGAAATTTCCTCCATCAACCTCCATTTTTGCCTACCGGTAAGACACACCCCCCGATTTGCACACGGTGATTTAGGAGCTCCAGATTCATACCGTTGCAGCCTCGTCCGTTTCTTGGTTCTCCTTTCGCAGAACCCAGGCCCCTCGTTCCAGACTCGAAGTGAACCAAAGTCTGTGCGTCCACGTCCGTTTCCGAGTGATTGTTATGGGAAGTCCAATATCGGAGGACGAGATCGTCCATCGACACGGTGGGGACTTTCTTTCATGCACCGCAGGTATCAATGGTTTCCTTTAAGAAATATCTGTCCCCCTTCATCCTCGCATGAGTTGCTTATTGCAAAAATTATGCATTTTGGTGGGTACTGATTAAGAGTGTGTCTGAATTCATGTCCTTTCTGGGCGTACAAGCCTCCTTGTTTCTGAGTGAAACCTTTTTTTTTTTGGTTGATCTGTAGCTTATGGATTCTTTTCCTTTCGTTTGGTTTACTCATGGCCCCTTCACTGGTGCATTGCTTGTGTTTGTCTTCTTCGACTATCTTTGAAGTTCCAAACTGTCACCCATTCAAAATTAGTGAAAATGCTGGGTAAATGAAGTTACAAACTATCTCACGCCGGACAGGATAGCGATTATCCTGTAGGCTAGTTCCAACAGATGATTCACAGGAGAAAATTCGCCCAAAACCAGAGAGAAAAGTCTCTAGGGTTTAACGGAATATTATAAAATCCAACAAAATCATCAAATCAGTCCACAAGCCGGACTGTTATAGCCAAAAATCGTGTTTATCCGAATTTTGCCAAAAATAGCAAAATCTCGGAAGTCACTCTAAATGGAAATTCAAAATAAAATAAGCAATCTGCAAAAAATCCGGCCCAAATCGGATTTAAAACGACTTCCTAACTGACAAGCGAGAAATTACCATAAATAGTAAAAAATAACTAAAACTAGTGATTCGGAGGGGAAAACAGCAGAATTTGAGGTTGAAAAAAAGGCACATGGAGCCATGCTCCATGTGAATAGCGTGCGCGTCAAAAGGAGCTTTCCGAATTGGGGTCTTATGTGCGATTCCGACACCCGTAGCCAAAGTTATGGCTAAAAGACTGAAACACACTCAAAACAGCCCCAATGAGGAATATATCACAATCAATTCCTGCCTTTGCGCTGATCTGCCAACTCATGGTATCTCAGCGCCATCAAGGTGCAATCTGACAGCTCAGCATCATCTGTCTCGGATCCCCCTGCATCACTATCGTTGAAGTTCCAAACTGATGCATTTAAAGGAAAGGGAATGTCTTTTTATGTTTTCTGCTATATTCAAGTGCAAAATTTTAGTTAGAAATCGCTGGTACTAGCTTAGCTATCCTTGTATTATGTTATATTTGTCTTTATTTTAATGAGGCCCTTTTTGTCCATACATCTGAATAATGCTTGTCCTTTTCATTTTAGCTAAGTTTTACAATTGAATACAATCTTTATTGCGTCCGGGGGAAAGTATATATTATGCCTCAAGACCTGTGATTGGTTCCGAGTTTCATTATCTACATTTTTTGAACTGATTATAGTTATAATACATTCATATATTTAATTGTTTACTTGAACTGATTATTGTTATAATACATTCAAGTATTATGACACAATTTCCCCACTTTCCTATAATCAGTTCAAGTAAACAATTAAATGGTTTGTAACTATAATTTCCCCACTTTCCTTCTCCACTTTGACCTTAGACCTTCTGGTTAAGCAATAAACGAGTACGTCTCTGGTTTCTGCCTTGGTTTCTCCAAGGCAGTCTGTATTTTTAAAATAGGTAAGGATTGGAAGGCACATATATGTGTGATTACATATATGTGCCTTCCAATATCTTTTATATAATACCAACTAGCCATTCCAATCCTTTATACATAAATCATGAGGACTTTATTTCATATAATATCTGTGGAAGCATTGTCTGTAGTTTTGACTTGTTTCTGCCAGTATATTAAAAATACTTTTAATGTGTGAAAATTTGCATTGGCCGCTTCTATTAGAAACAAAGTTTTGTCTTTGACCTTTTGAACTGAGTATAGTGCCTTTATGTAAGAAGGGAGTGATCCTTTTTCTTTTCACAAACGGCTAGTGTCAGATTGGAATGTATAATGGAGTACTCAGTACTCATATATAGGAGTATATATAATGGCGATTTATTGAGTATAAAACGGACGATTGCTACTGGTTTGACTAGTAAATATATTTGTATGCTTAATTTCCATGGAAATCTTTTAAACACATGCACCAGCTTAATATATATGACTATATACATGGAAATTTCTTTCTTTGTTTTTTTTTTTTTTTTTTTTTTGAATATGATAATGAACTTCCATTCATGAAGAAACATTTCAAAGTTTTCCTGCGATAACCTTATTCACAATTTCCTCAGCACCCTCCTCAGTCCAACATTGAAATTCATTCTAAGATGAAGCAACCTGCAGCCATAATCTCACCAGAGCTTCTTCTAATAATGAATCCCAACCCAACTCTTTTGTTTTTTAACATCCATTGCAGCATCAAAATTAACTGTCAACCACCCCTAATCAGGTGTCTTCCACTTCACTATTTTTGTACCTATTGTTACATCAGTTGGTGTCACTTTCATCCTCTGCACAGCTTCTCTGAAGACCTTATGAGCTTGTACAACTGCATTATAACCTTGTGTAGGGTCAGTGAATTTATCTTCAAAAACCAGCTTGTTACGACTGTGCCAAATACCCCTCATAACACCCCTACCTCCTCTAAAACATCTGATTTTGGATTCAGAATAAGCTTGCATAAACATGGGAACATCATCAACCTTCCGAAGTCCATTTTCAGAGCACATGTTATGCATCAGGGCATTGCCATAAGGCATGCAGTACTGTTCCACAATCTACCTTATGGATTTTACAGTTTGCATTATTTGACCAACCTTCCTCTTATGCATAACCAGTTCTTTTGTAGGTAGTGCATTTGTGCAAGCTCTTCTTATATCCAATGTTTTATTGCCTCAGCCACATTAAACTTCCAATCTTTTATGTGTAACTGTTTTGATTATCACATCCTGATGTCTCAGCTTTTCCTCTTCTCCTTTTACTTCTAGCCACATGATGTGCACTTCTAACATTAAATCTTCAATCTTTACGAAGATTCCAGATCAGTTTGACTTAATTACTTCCTGCATTTAGGTAAACTGATAGTCATTTCAGCTTCTTCAGATACTTAAACTGATCAGATACCAAGGTTCGCTCGACACTCCGCTCGAGTGAAGATCCAACCTGAGAGCTCCGCTCGAAACTCGCTCGACAGTCCGCTCAAGCGAATCTGCAACCCGAGAGCTCTGCTCGAGCGATATGCGTGCGCATGGCCAATGTGCAACTTTAGAGGCGATTTTAGGTGGGGGTCTAACAAGGTGGTGGAGGACAACGGTGCGAGCAAAGAGTTGGCCATATTGGCATGGGGTAGGGATCGGTTAGGCTGATATCATGCTAAAACTAAGAGAGAGTATTTTCATTCAAAACTGTATATTCATTTGTATATCACTTTACAAATATATAGATGTACAAGAGACTAAGTATAGAAATTTGTATAAAACGTAAGTAGACTAATTATATAAATTAGACAGATTCCTAGAATTAAGGTGATTGATTTTTTGGAGATGGAAAATCTGGAAAATATGACAATTGTCAATATTCTGCATGATGTGGCCTAATAACAGCTCTCAACGTATGATGATTAACATAATTGAGAAATAGTCAAAGTTAGTATTTTTCCATGTGCCTACAGAAATTGACTTCGTATATAACTTTTATGCTCCTAGGAGGCAAGTGCCATTCCTTTTGCTGCGCTGATGTCTCAACACATTAGTCAACAGACGTACAGCCTCAGCTAATCCTCCATCCATTGGGGGATTCTGATACTCCTGATTGATGCCTCTATCAGGGTTTTGAGGTATCCTACCGCGAGTTATGTGTCACTTCCAGAAACACACGAGTACACGTATCACAACCACATACAATCTCTTATACTTCAACAAATTCAAGCCTAATGAAGACTAAAATTTCAAGCCTAATACTTGGTGCATTTTTTAAGGACATGTGGATTTATAATCCAGAGACGTATTGCTCTGATACCACCCTATATGCCCCAAGATTTTGCTTGGGATGAGATGGATATTTGAAGCGTTGGGACATGCAACACAAGGTTACTTGCTCCCGTTCATGATAAATAAAGATGTAGTGTTCCTAATATGTATCTAGCAATATGCAATATTCGTAGCGGATTATTTGTTTTCTTGAGCAATACTATGCATCAAACTAAAGATATATCAGATACTTAAAACATAATTCATAAACATTAAAGTTGTAAACCTTCTTGATTACATCATGAGTCCAAAAGGTCTGTAATCATAAGAGTACTAGATATCAAGCTCCTTAAGTACAAGTAGGAACTAAAGCAACTATGAGGCTAATCCATTGAGTAGTTCGTGCAACTCAGTTAAGGATGTCATAATACTAATGATAAATCAGAGCATTGAGGCTATGAGCTCCGTGTCCTGCCGTCATCGTCTAATCGACCGTCTCCAATCAGTCATCCTCTGGTACACCTCCTGATCCTGACACATAGTTTACCATTCTAGGGGAAATGGTAGTTGGGATTACCACAATGAGATATGAATTCAAATTTCAATAAGTTAATAGAAAAATTTCAGACAGGTTAATGATGCATGCTTGGCAATAAATGCATGAATGCATAATCAAAGTCATAAATAACCATAAAATAAGTTGACATGTAACATAGCATAAATTGACATGACATGAACTTGAAACTTGACATGACATGAACTTGATCTGAATAACATGAACTTAAACTTAAAGCATGACTAAAGGTGAATTTGAACATGACTAGACATGAACTTAAACATAGCATGAATATTTTAAAAGAGATATCCTAACAATCAGAATGATTACGCTAGGAGTACTTAGTAATACTTTGACAATCAAAATGATTACGCAAAGAGCGTTTGAGTAGAGGTATTCTAACAATCAAAATGATTACACCAGAAGTACCTCGCGTGAATTATAAACGGAGCTACTTGGACAATCATAGTGATTATATCACGAGTATCGCAGGCATGATTGATTGAGAGAATACTGTTTTAGAAACACTCTGTACTCGAGACATGACGTGGCGTGAAACGAAATGACAGAAGCCCTAAGCAACGTAACATGACATGAATGTGAGATGAAAGACATGACGTACTATTAGACAAAAAATATTTCATAGCATGACATAACATGTAACATACAATATTTTATAACATAACATAACATGTAACAGACAATATTTTGTAACATAACATAACATATAACATACAACATTTCGTACTATTGCATAACATGAAACAAAAAATACTACGTGACATGACATACGTGTAACAGATAACATTACTTAACATGACATACTTGTAGTAGATAGAAATACATGATAGAATAATTTGTGTAATAGATAAGTATTTCGTGACAAAATTTAACATGTGTAACAGACAAACATGTAGTGACATGACATGGCATAGCATATGTGAAAACATATATACAAAAATTGTAATTTCCTTACCTATCACACATACACAGTAGTCTGATAGTAAGTGAAGAGCTAACTTACTTTGATCATTGAGTTACGGTGAATTAGGCACGAAACACGAGAAATTGTAAGTAAGGAATCTAAAAGTTAGAAACTTAATCACTAACAATTAGAAACATGAAAAATGCCAACTTAGAGTAAAATTATCATTTTACCCTCTACATGTGGGAAAATGACCATTTTATCCCTAACTAAAGGATTTCACATTCTAACTTCAAAAATTACCAAAATTTACAATCCTCATGTATATTTTTTCCTAAATGCAAATATCAACTTAGAAAAAGTTAAAATCAAATACAATATGAGAAACACCATAGGGCCGAAACTACTAAATGCCACATCTCTTGATTTTTGTTGCAATTTCTTCCAACTCAAAAACTCATGATCAAACCGAAATATTGCAACAAAGATCCTTATATCTGAAATTTAAAAAAATGCTTAAAACATCCAACAAAATATACTTCTCATAAATATAAAACTTTTTAGTAAAAAGATCCAAACTTTTTAACTAAAAACACACTCTTGAATCTCAACATTTTTCAAAGCATTTCCAAGAACTCCAAAAATTTAAAACTTTCTTATAACATGTTTATAACACACTCTTAAGAATCTTCATGGTTTGAATCAAAACAAAAAAGTAACCAAAAATCACAAAATCAAACATGAAGCACTTGACTTCAACACTTAGCCAAAAATAGAATTTCTTTCCCAACTAGTTTTGATCAAACACTTGATCCAAAACATTCCACGGTTAGATCTTCAAACCAAAACATCATATGGTTTAAAAATGTGTCATAAAGTATATCCAAGCATTAAAATTAAAATCACATGGCTAAAAATAATTCAAAATATGGATCTACCTAAAAATCAAACTTTTGACCCAACCGTATACTCTCTTGCATAAAAATTCGTATCCTCAAAACCAAAATAAAAGTCTTCAAAATAACATCAAATATAGATAAAAGGCTTAGTATCATAAAATAAAAATATCAAAGCCATTGGAGTAAGATTAAACCACAAAAAACTCAAACTTTCTTAAAACATAAATTATATTTCCTCTTCCAATTTCTAAGTTTCTAGATATGAGAAAATCATTCGTTAAAGCTTTAATCATAAAACTAATCTCCAACAAACATTTATAAAAACATCTTAACAACACACCACAAAACTTTCGGACCAAGATTTCTCCATTCGCTTGGTCAAAAAGTCAAAACACAACACACTATTCAGATTATCGCCAAGATTGACCTTCCACAATTAAAACAAGTTTTCACCAAACAAACGACCAAGAACCTAGACTCACAGAAGAACACCTTCTTTCATGAAGGACCTATTATGAGAGAATTTTTACAAAAGTCTCAACAATGTCACAGAAAAATCCTCTGGAATCTGTCAAAGACAGCTCCAAAGGATTTCTCTGCAAAAATGGGGGTGAAAAGTTAAGAAGTGGGTTGGTGACCTACATGCCTAAATAAATTCTGAAAAGGGAAGCATGACCTTGAATGACAACTTGATAGATGGTGCTTAGGTCACAAAAAAGTGAAAAACAGTGAGGGGGAGTGAGTTGCTATGAGGGTGTGATTAGGTGGATTTTCTCCTCACATCAAGGGACGATTTGGGGCTATTGAGGGTAGATGTTGATCTACCATGGGTGGCTGGAAAGTTCCTTTAGAATCTTTGTCAAGGTGGCCAAGATTCGTGGGCCTTAATGGGCTTTAAACAAGTGAGCGTCATTTGGGGTTTAAAGAGGGTTTGGTTAGGGTTTGAGGTGCTATCAAGCCCAAATCCACTTTTTTTTTACCCAATCAAATCCCCATGGCTTAAAGAGTTGGCTAAACATGTCATAACATGAATTTGAGAAATTAATAGTGTGTGGAAGTGATTTAATCAAGTGATTAAACACAATGCTAGAAATCGGATCAAATAGGGTTTGGAGGCCAACTTTAGGGTTTGGGAAAACTGTTTAGGGTTTCGTTTTCAACAAAAATTTTGGAGTTTCAATTTGATTTCAACAATTTAGAGTCTTGCTAGGGTTGAAACCCTCTTTGGTTTAGCACAATTTTGATGGTTGGATGGAATAGGGTTTTGCATGGGTGGCATGATCTCACACTTGATTCCTTCACAAGCCATCTCACGATTCCTCATGGTGCCAAGTATCCAATACTATTCACCAAGTATGGCAAAGATCTTGCCAAGTGTTCAAATAAAACTTCTCTAACTTAATTTGGACGTCTCAAACTGTGATTCTGAAAACATTGCACTGGGTGCTATTATGAAGGTTACTATTCACTCCAGGAAAGTGAGAAATAAACTGTGTCTTGTAAAATTCTAATTATACACACTAAACTAATTGTGCAATTCGTTTTTTGAAATTCAACTCCGAAGTGTCATAAAATATGCAAAATGCATTTTTGAACAAGCATATCATCCGTAAACTAAAAATTGGATTACTGCACTATAAAATCCTATATAATCAATTGAGTCTAATGGCCCAGACTATATCACATCTGACACTTCTAACTATCTCAAATAAATAAAATCACACTTCTTGCACCATAGTGAGTGGTAGCACTAACTATGCTGATTGACTAAAACCTATGTGATTGGTCGATTCGTAAAAACTTATGAAATTTTTACGAAGTTCCTAAAGCCTATAGAAATTTCACCATTAAATTTCTAGTGAGTTGTTATAGATAGTAGATACTGAGCTTGGGTGAGGGTTAAAGTTAAAGTATCACAAGTCACCTGAAGTCCCAAACAATAGTGGAAATGACCAAGAAGCTTCATGTGGAAAACAGAGGACAGCTGTTGGGAAAATTTTGTGAGTTATGGAGCAGAATTCTTGATAAAAATGATGTTATCCACATATATGAGAAGTATGAGAATTTGGGACCCCTTTTCGGTTGTAAAGCAATGAGTTTTCATAGGGATGACTTTGGAATCCCATATGTTGAATATAGTTGCTAAATTTCAAGTACTAAGCTCGAGGGGCTTGCTTTAAGCCATACCAAGCTTTGTGTAAGAGACACATGATATGGATTATTGGGATCTTCAAATCTATGCAGTTTTAGAGAATAACGTTTTCTTGTAATTCCACATGAAGAAATGCATTGCTCACATCTAATTTCTTGAGTGTCCAACCTTGAGAAAGTGCCATGAATAAGATCACCATTTGCTACTGACAACATTTATTTTTGACTTTGAAGGAACCAAAGTTCAGGTTTTATTAACATGGAGAGCATCTACCTCGAGTGCTTACTCGCTAGGGTGAACCCATGATTCACCTTAGGATTAAGACACTAAGACTTCTGTCTCATTCTTCTCATTAACTACGTTCCGACGCATGACTTAGACTGACTAAGTCATGCATCCCATTCTTAGACAGTACCTTCGTCGTTACCCTCTTGTATCTTAGCTCACTCTACTTCTCATGACCATCCATCTGCACTACACGGCTCCAAGCCACTCCGAGACTGAAGCACCGTGTAACCATACTTAGGACAGATTACCCATTACATATGGTGAATCCGTCGGGCACATGCATTTAACCAGATAACACACGTACCTTACTTCTTTATTCCTTAAGACCATCATTTAATACATTTTTCATAGGCTCGTATGGCGAACGCCATACTCCGATACCAACCTTCTCATAACCCGACTAGCACGATCCTTCATGCTAGCCGTACCTCATGACAGTTCATCCCAACACTTGACACGATGGGACTCTGTCCATAAATACACCTTACGTCACGCCATACAGCTCGAGACTAGTCCCAAGCTACACCGTGACCCTGTCACGTCACCTTACATACATCCTAACCCATCACAGCACAGCTTCATGATTGACCACGTCACTTCATGACGTTGCCCAATCATGTTTCCGCTACACTACTCTGATACTTCTTGGCCACTTAGCACGTACTCCTGGCCATAAGTCGACTACAAGGCGACACTCATCGCCTTAGACTACAGGCCATACCTCACAACATTTACCACAACACCTTACGTCACGCCATATAGCTCGAGACTATTTCCAAGCTACACCGCGACCTTGTCACGTCACCTCTGACATTCCGCTACGTCACCTATACGTCAACTTCCAACTCATCACGAGTACGGTTCCTCACGTACTCCCTTCACATCGTGACACCTCGTCATGTTCCCGCTACAACACTCTTACGTTAACTCTTCACCAATCGCAAGCACGACTTCATAATTGATCACATCACTTAGTGACGTTGCCCAGTCATGCTTTCGCTGCGCTACTCTGATACTTTCCAGTCACTTCGCACTTACTCCTGGCTATAGGCCGATTACACGGCGACACCCGTTGCCTTGGACTACAGCCGTACTTCACAGCACAACTCCATGATTGACCACGT
This sequence comes from Pterocarya stenoptera, assembly GCA_003123785.1. Classification (NCBI taxonomy): domain Eukaryota; kingdom Viridiplantae; phylum Streptophyta; class Magnoliopsida; order Fagales; family Juglandaceae; genus Pterocarya; species Pterocarya stenoptera. The sequence continues at coordinate 349,215 of QEOT01008436.1, read as the reverse complement.
CACTCTATGACGTTGCCCAATCATGCTTCCGCTGCGCTACTCTGATACCTTCTAGTCACTTCGCACTTATTCCCGGCCATAAGCCAATCACATGTTGACACCCGTCGCCTTGGACTATAGGCCACATCTCACATACTTCGGGACACTATTCCACAATTCCCGACACCATACATCAAGCTCTTCGCCCATCAACTATGCAATCACCTTTATCTTCTCGACACGCCATACGGTGTATCGCTGCACCTCATGAAGCACACTCCTCATGTACTCCCTTCACAGGACTACGCCACATCACCACTATGACACACACGCCATATGGTGCGTCACTCCGTCACGTGGAGTACATTCCACGTGTACTCCCTTCACAATACTACGCCACATCACCATTATGGCACATACGCCATATGGTGCGTCGCTCTACCACATAGAGTACACTCCACGTGTACTCCCTTCACAATACTACGCCACATCACCATTATGGCACATACGCCATATGTGCGTCGCTCTATCACATAGAGTACACTCCACGTGTACTCCCTTCGCAGTACTACACCACATCACCACTATGGCACACAAGCCATATGGTGCATCGCTCCGTCACGTGGAGTACATTCCACGTGTACTCCCTTCATAATACTACGCCACATCACCATTATGGCACATACGCCATATGGTGCGTCGCTCTACCACATAGAGTACACTCCACGTGTACTCCCTTCACAATACTACGCCACATCACCATTATGGCACATACGCCATATGTGCGTCGCTCTATCACATAGAGTACACTCTACGTGTACTCCCTTCGCAGTACTACACCACATCACCACTATGGCACACAAGCCATATGGTGCATCGCTCCGCCATGTGGAGTACATTCCATGTGTACTCCCTTCACAATACTACGCTACATCACCACTATGGCACACACGCCATATGGTGTGTCACTCCACCACGTGGAGTACATTCCACGTGTACTCCCTTCACAATACTACGCCACATCACCATTATGGCACAAACGCCATATGGTGCGTTGCTCTACCACATAGAGTACACTCCACGTGTACTCCCTTCACGGGGCTACGCCACATCACCACTATGGCGCACACGTCATATGGTGCGTCACTCCACTACAATGGAGTACACTCCACGTGTACTCCCTTCACAACACTACTCCACGTCACCGCTATAGCATACAAGCCATACGGTGCATCACTCCATTACAATGGAGTACACTCCACATGTACTCCCTTCACAGAACTACGCCACATCACCACTATGGCACACGCCATATGGTGTATCGTCTCTCCCCATGGAGTACACTCCTTGCGTACTCCATACACAACGCTTCGCCATATCACTAATACTGCACACATGCCGTACTGTGCATCATTTCCCAACATGGAGTACACTCCCCGCGTACTCCAATCACAACACTACGTCACGTCACCACTATGGCATACAGGCCATACGGTGCATCGCTCTACCACATAGAGTACATTCCACATGTACTCCATTTACAGCACTACACCACGTCACCGCTATGGCATACGCGCCATACGGTGCACCATCTCACCACATGGAGTACACTCCTCGCGTATTCCATTCACGGCACTACACCATGTCACCGTTATGGCATACACGCCATATGATGCATCGTCTCTCCCATAGAGTACACTTCACGTGTACTCCATACAGGGCACTAGGCTACGCCACTACTACTACACATACACTACCACCACACTTCACAGCACAGTCCACAACACTACACAGCACACTTCCCAATTACGCCCAACACTTCACCATAGTACGTCACATCACCAGTATACGGCGAACCCTATAATACTAGCAGCACAGTCCACAACCTATAATACTAACAGCACAGTCCACAACCTAGTCAACTAGCTAGCATCTAACATTTAATATAAATAGTGAGGGATAGAGATTTATACCATCGACGGGATAACCCGTGCGTCGCTCGTTGACCGTTACAGCAATAACGCCGGAGGAACGTACGGGGTGGCTACACCGCGCACAGTGACTGTTTAAGCGTTTGGATAGCTAGGTGTGGTCTTGGAAGGGCCTAAGGTGGCCTCGATGATGATGGCAAGGGGCATAACACAGCGGATCTCGCCGTGTACAGTGGCGGTCAGTCACGCGCAGTGACTGTCCATCACGTGCAGTGAATACCCACCACGTAAAGTGGTGGTTTGGGCCTAAGGCTGGGCTGAGGGAAATTGCCGAAGGAGCCGTGGAGGCTCGGTGGTGGCGACACGGTGGTCCGTGGTGGTGAAAGGAGGCTGGCCGTGCACTGTGGGGGGGAGAAATGCCATGGGAGAGTGAGAGAGAGTGTGGGGCCGTGGGTGGCAGATCGGAGCTATGGGAGGTTGGGTTAGCTTCGTGGTGGCCTGAGGATGTCGGAGAGGGTGGCCACTTGCCGTGGGTGGTGGCGCACTGCGGCGGATCGGGCTTAACCCGTGCAGTGGAGAGAGGAACACCGGGAGGTGGAGGAGATGACATCTGGCCATGGGATCAAGGGAGGAGGAAGGGGGAGACCTGAGGAGTCTCGTGGTGGTGGCTGGTGGCCGAGATGGCCGCGCACGGCGGCGCTACGGACTCGCACAGTGAACCCGTGCGTGGGTGAGCTGTGCTCATGCATGGTGGAGGAAAGTGGCTGCATGGGAGGGGCTGAGGCTACTGGGGGGTACCTGTCGGTGGCAGGGGAGGCTGCCGTGGGAGTGGTGGCGCCGGAGAACGGCGCACGGCGGCGCTGTGGCTACTAAGCCCGTTCGGGCTTGCACCAGAGAGGGAGGAGGAGGAGAGAGCGTGGGAGGAAGAGGCCAGCATGGTGGAGCTCGCCAAAGGGAGAGGAGACCGGTGGTGTGGGCGGTGAGGCACGCCGGCACATGGCGGCGCCGAGGCCGTTCGGTGTAGGGGCTGCGTATCACGTATGCCGAAGGGGAGGAGAGAGAAAGAGGAGGGAAAAGTGAGGGAGAAAGAGAGAGGGGCTGGGGTTTTATACTAAAACCCGACGTCTGGGGGTCTATAAAATGGTCTACGATGACCCTAAAATACCGATTTGAAAACGCGTAAAAGCTAACTTAATTAAAAGCACTAAGAGGAATCAAGATAGAATATTATTTAAAATAATATTTCTTCATCATTTATAAAATGATGAAGTCTTACTTAAAATATTTTAAAGAGTAAAACTATTAAATTTAATTAAAGATTCCATCATTATTTAGATCACATAATATTTTAAATAACTGGAATCATTTATATAAAATGATTCCCACAATTATAATATTTTTGGAGCTCTTCAAAGATATTATAATTTAGTTATTTAAAATATTCTTTAGTTAAATAATAATAGATATCTTCCATTTAAAATACACATTACTTTAAAACACAAAACTAACTTTAGAAATCATGTAGTATTTTTTAAAAACACGCCATCGGGATCTAGCATGCATAACGGAGCTCTTAGACACTAGAGAGAGGGAACAGGCTGTCACATCAGACGTAATTGCTTACGTCAGAAGAAGGAAGGAAGGAGCAGGGTGTTACAACTACCATTCCCAACCATGACAGACTCATTTCTAGTATAAGATTTTATACCTTGAGGATCAGTGGCAGTAGAAGTCATATGTTGGTTTGAACCCGTATTCGGATACTAGGTTCCATCCACATTATCACCAACTTCGAGTGCAAGAAAGACATGATATTGCTCAGCCTCTTCATCAGTAGCAAAGCAAGCATTAACTTTGTGGTTTGGCCCTCCACAACGAAAACAAGTGATGCGAGGAGTGTATCCTCGTCCACGGCTAGATGGTTTGGCATCCCGAGTGTTTTTTAATCTACCACTAGATAGTTTGGATGGAGGATGTATAATAACCCGCCAGAAATTAAGTGGATTAATTTCTTTAAGCTTTAGAAACGTCATAAAAACCCTGAGAAGGTCTCACCGATCGATTAATCGCGTAGGCTTTAGTTTGTCGACTTAATCAGTTTCTTACCCATTTTGGTAATAGAAATACAATTTTATTTATTTGAGGTATTTAGGAGTATGGGATTGAGAAATGGTTTGCCCAATTAGTCTCAGATGAATATTTAGGATTTTACGGCGCAATAATACAATTTTTGTTTTCTAGATGATAGCTATTCGAAAACTCATTTTGATTTATTCGAGGTACTTAGGATTCAAAATTTGTGAAACAATTTGCACCACTAATCTTGTATGATTATTTAAGATTTTATGGTGAGAAGTTATTTACGCCATTTTCGGAGTGAATAGTAATACGAGTTAGTACTCAATCTAGTCATTTTCAAATCACAGTGTGGATTGTTTAAATCAGTCTAGAGAAGTTTCATTTCGACACATGGCAAGATCTTAGCCAAACTTGGTGAATGGTAACTTGGCACCAAGAGGAATCATGAGATGGAAATGGGAATGAAACGAATGAGAAATCAAGCAATTGTGATCATGCCACCTAAGGCAAACACTATTCTATCCAACCATTTATTTTTGTACCAAACCAAAAAGGGTTTCAACCCTAGTGAAATTCAAAGTCCTTGAGATCTAATTGAAACCCCACATTCCTAGTGAAAACCAAAACCCTAAACGGTTTACCCAAACTCCAAATGGTTACCCCAAACCCTATGTGTTGGTCAGTTTTAACTTAGTGTTTAATCACTTCATTAATCACTTGCACATGCTATTAACTATTGAAATTCATGTTATTACACCCTTATTTATTCTTTTATACCTTAGTAATCACATTGGACCTAGAAAATTTAGATTTAGACTTGAAGCCAACTGAAACTCCAAAGTGAAGCCCATGAAAACTCAAAACTGAGCCCATTGGTAAGGCCCATCTTAGGCCCGCTGAAAGCCACCACCAAGGGAGGCTTCTTAAGGAATTTTCTTCTCCCTCGCAAGGCCTAGTCATAAAGGCTACAAGATGATAGCCCTAAACAGTCATTTGATGTAAGACATAAAGGCTACAAGATCATAACCATCCACTCAGCCAGAAAATTTATTTTGCCAATAGCAGCTGTGCACCCCTTTGTTCCCCCATCTTTGGTTACAAACCTCCCATCCAAAGGTTATTCAGCCACCCATGTCAGCAATACTTCTTGTATAAGTCATCCCTTGCCTCTCACACTTTAGAATTTGCATTCACAATCCTATTTGAAGCCTTTGTTAGTGAATTCTCATGAAACTGCTTTCATTCCATTGGTATATTTGGTATAATTTTTCAATGATATTTGAATAGTGAAAAGTCTATTTACACATGCAAATATCATATTGGGCGACAATCTAGATACTATGGGGAACTTTGATTTTTTTGACTAAGTTTTTGGCAAGATCTTGACATACAAATTTGATTTAGATTTTTTGAATGTAAAGAGTTTTTACTAAGAATTTTCATTATTTTAGAGAGTTGGAAACTAGAGGTGTAAAAGCAATTTCTGTTTTGAGTAGGTGTTGATATTTTGTTATCGAAGCATGATCCTATGGTCTTGATATTCACATACTTTTATCTTAGGACTTTGATCTGTGTGTTCAGAAGTTATTTTTGGAGAATAATGATCTTGATCTTGATGAAATAAACTGCTATGCATGCAAAGGTTCAAATATGGCTAGATATTAAATCTTTCGGGTTGCTTGAGGTTTTTATAAAACTTTTGCCATAGAGTTTTGGATTTTATGATAAGATCATGTTTAGGACTTGATTACATTATTTTTTTTCTTTGAGATTTAGTTGTTGAGTATTTCGGATTTGGAGTGTGTGATCTATGTCAAGAACACATAGTAATCGGTTAGGACACATACTTGAGGCTCGTGAGCTTGTTTTGTGTTTTTATCGATTTCTGCCATGTGATATTAGGTTTAATGCTTAGATCATGTTTAGAACTTGAATATGAGTTATATGATTTTAATTCTTGAGGATTTATTTCATGAGAAATTTAAATCTAGTGGTTTGATTTTAAATCAAAACATGTGGTACTCGGTTTTGAAGTTAGTATGTAAATCGACTGTGTTGGATGATGTTTTGTGACTTTGTGGTCCTTGACTTTCTTATTCAAGCATGTTATTACTTAAGATTGACTTATGAACATGTTAAGAGTATGTTCATAGACTTTCAAAGTCCTTGGAGTTATTTAAAAGGGAATAGTCTAGATGCATCAAAGAGTTGTCTCAGACTTGATATTTTAACACTTTTCTTGTCATGAGGAGTTTGTGATTTTTTTAAGTGTATGTTTTATGGTCTTAGTATGCTTTTAAAACATAGAATGTGATCTTTATATGTTGCATAAATTGGTTTGAATATGTTCACGTCACCATTCATGTCTTTTACTATCATGCATCTGTAAACTGTTAGTTTAAGTTGGTTGTTAACTTGTTGAGGTTTGTAATCAAATATCACTTGATAGTCCCAAATACCATTCCTCCCGAATGGAAGATCATGTGTCAAAATCTAGAGAACCAGCAGATGATTACTTGGACGAAGTCGATTAGACCGCAACACAATAACGAGAAGCTCATCACCTCGATGCTCCAATTTTTTGATAGGATTATGGATATCCTGGCCGAGTTGCACAAGCTACTCCTTAGGCTAGCCTAGTAGTTATTATGTTCGTCTTGTTATGTACATGAGGAACCCTGTCTCTAGTATTAGTTATGTTACAAACATTTTGCACAAGTACTTAACTTTGGACGTCAGTTATTATATGTTTATGAAGTATGCTTATGTCAATTCGGGATACGTTATATTTAGTGCATAGTATTGCTAAAGAAAAAGATTATATGCTGTGAATATTGTATATTGATAGATGCATGCTAGGTGCATTGCATCTTTATCTGTCATGAACCGAGGGGAGCAGGTAACCTTGTGTTGCATGTTCTGACGCTTCAAAATCAACGAAGTCCCAAGCAGAATCTGGGGGAGTCATAGGGCGAGTGCCACCTTTGGCATCCTTTGATTTTTACTGTCTATATTGTGGAGAATTGGAGCCATGGCCACATGAATTACGTCCTCCTCTGGCAGTTTGGTTGTTGCCACAATTTGTATAGAGTGCCATTGCAAATGGTGCTTCATGAGTAGTAGTGATGTCATCTCAAAATCCTGTAATTTGCTAATGACACTTTCCAATGGTAGGAACAAATCTTTGGCATTTATTGCAACAACAATGGGATCAAACTCAAATCCAAGACCTTCAAGTATACAAGTGATGAAATCATCAGCATCGATATGTTTACCAGAATCCCGAAGGGAGAGAGCCAAAGATTTGGCTTTTTGCAATAGTCCTCAAGCGAGTATCAGCCTTTCATGAGTGTCTGCAATTCACCTTTCATTTGTTGGATTAGATCCCTTGTATGACTTCCATGTAAGGTTTCCAACACATCTCATGCTTCATGGGAAGATTCACTATTGAGGACCGAAGACAACGAGGCATCAAACAATGAGATGTTTAGCCAATCGAGTATAAGTTGATCAATTCACAACCATTTGGCTGTAGGTTGGTTGGCTCTCAACGTGCCATCATCACCCAAAGTAGTTGAAGACCATGTCCGAGGGGGGCCATGTCCACCCAACACAAGAAGGACTTGTTTTTCCATAGTAAATAGTTTGTGGTTGCTAATTTGATAGTGATATAAGGTAGGCTAGTTTTGGCAGGGGAACACTCCATGGATTTAGGGGTTTCCACAGGTGAGACCGAAGCAACAAAGGAAGAAGACATAATCGAATCCTCTTTGGTCTCTTGTTACCATGTAGAAAATAATGGCCTCGCATTGTGCAGGGCTTTGTAATGATTTAAATAGAGTATATGTAAGATAATACAAGTTGTTTACAGGTAAGGTACCAACTATCACTAATGCTATATAAGGAAACCATATTTACATATTATGCTAAGATCATACAAGAGAGTATGGCGTGTATATATGGATTCTCAATAGGGGTAGTGGATGTTTGTCTCTTCAAAATATGCTCCAAAACCAACGCCGTTTACAGTGTCAAAGTCATAGACACAGTAATTATAATTTGCTTCATTATCCACGGCAACTAGTGTGGCTATGCTTGGAAGTCATGGATAAGAAGCCTCACCAACCTAAGGAGAACTACCTTCTCCCTGCCTCTCCCTTTCTAGTTTTTACTCTTTTTGATTCACTTACAACTATTTTATAACCCATCAATCAATCAAGGGAACCTTGCTACTTCATTAAAAATGAATTTCAATTTTACAAAAACAGCCCAAAATTCAGTTAATATAAAAAAGTTGCAAGGTAATCATTTTTCTTGCTTATAACATACAAAAATCCTGATCCTAATTGAATCTGCCTCTTCTCGCTTTGTTTGAGGAAGGTTTAGGTTGGAATTCATCAAAAGAAAAATTATGTTCCGATGATTTCCAACCTGAAGTATTCGGTACAACAATCAAAATGTTCTATTGTTTGACCCGTTTCTATCGAATCACAATTATTAATTCGTTTCGGGTTGGAAATTCAGGTTTGGTAGGTTGGAAGACACATCCTCAATTTCTCACACCATCAACGTGCTCTCAACGTGCTCTCCTTCACTCATTCCATTATCCAGAAAAAGTGGGGATTTTGATAAGTGTAAAGATTTTTGAACGAGCTATCCAAGTGGACGTAAAGTGTACGTTAATGGATTTGGTGGCGGAGCAGAATAGAGCAGGTAATGATTCATGTAAGCACGCGTGATTTTTCAATCATCACAATTGCACTTAAATGTTAGTCTTTACCTTGCCATTTTCTTACTCTTTTGTTTTAGAAAACAAAATGCATGCACGACTTTTTCAAACATAGATCAATTGACTATCTATAGATAGATTACCATCATGATGAAACATGTTGTCAATCAAATCATAATTGTGATTTGAGATTTCTACAGACTTATAATTTTGAATCAATGGTACGTTCTCACCTCCGACATTATGCCAAATATCATATGCAAAATTCTAAGAACATTTTGACACTCGATCGGTAAAACAATATATAATATTTCTCGTTTAATCCACTCAAGAAAACAACTAAAAACGCTATTGTTTAACTACTCAAGATCATTTTCTTCGTTGAATTACGCGACACAAGGCAGAGTTTCTCAAGATTAATTTGAAAAGAAAAAATTAAGAACTATTTCTAGAACCAATTTGATATGTGATAGTTCACAACTTTTATTCCCTACATGATATATATTAATGATGGGACAACCTTGAAAAAATTGAGACGGGAACAATACTCATCAAATAATTCCCTGATCAACGGTTCATTAATTATTAACTGCTATACCATTGCTGTCTAGAAAATGATCGGGTCACGGTGTCCATCGATCAAATGAATCGTATGGAAGGAGCCTTGAAGCAAGCAAGTCGAAGGCCGCTGAGATTCCCAATATTGGAGAAAGCTTGTTTGGGAAGCCGAGAGAATGGAATGAGTTGAAAAAAGTGATTTCTTTGGTTTATATTCCGTTAAAAACTTAAACTAGCCCCCTCTATCTTTGTCATTTTCGTTCCAAGATTGTGCTTTTATTATTTTTCTCATTTTCTCTCTTTTCACCAACCCAAATTGGTTGCGAATAGACTTTTGGTCGCGATAAATTAGTCCGAAAAAGCCGTTTTTGTTGTAGTGACGAAACCTAATGAAATGGGTGGGTGATCAAGAGCAAGAAACAATCAAAATGAATCAAAAGTAATTTTAATTGTTTGATTAATACGAAAGGGTTTCTTATTAATATATATATATATAGATATATATATATATATCTATATATATATATATATGAAAGTCCATCTTAAAAATTATCAAGTGAAGATGATATTTACTGAAAGGTAATCTCAAGAAATTAGAAAATTTACAGATAAGAAAAAAAAACCAGGAATTTAAAAAAAGTCATTAATTTTGAAGTTTACTAGTTGCTTTGACTAATTTCCTCTTCTCATTTAAATAAAATATTAATTGGGGGATTTTTTAGTTGGTGGGGGCAAATTAAGCAATGGTCCATTTTTCACTCTCTGTGAGTGGCCGTGGGGTGGTGGAGCACAATAGAAAAGTACGATAATCATGTTTAGGAGAAAAAAGAAATCAATTGTTCTATAGCAAAGTAGGAATTAAAACGTACAGTGTGGAATAATACTTATAATATTTTATACTAATCCATTCTTTGAGACTAGCGTCACTACAACATAAATTAGTTTGAGCTGCACTAATGTGCCGCTTGCAGCTTACCGCTGCAAGTGACTGTTAGTGTAAAAATAGTGTTTTTTTTTATTCAATTTCTTTATTCATATTTTTTATCATTTTTAAATATTTTAAAAATATATAAAAAAATACATCAATACACTAAAAATTACTTCATTAATCATTAACTAAAATAAAAAATAAAAAACAAAATTCATTGAGCGGTCAAATGGAGCGGTAACTATTGGGCGGCATAGAAGTTTTTTTTAATTAGTTTTTGTGACGGTTTGTAAATTGTGATAGTGCCCCAACCGTCACAAAAAAGCCTTTTATGTGACGGTTTGTGGAAACCTTCACTAAAGGTAGATGAGAAATTACATTACGTTCGAACGTATACATATTCACGGTAGAACGTTCCCTGGACATTCGAACGTTGAGGCTACTTACATGCAAACGTGAAAATTTTTGGCACCAACGTTCGAACGTTATTGATTCTCACGTGCGAATGTTAATTGGTTTAATATCAAAGTTGGATATTTCAAATTAAAAAAGACTGAGAATTGAAATGTAGTGATTTAGTATTAAAGTTGTATAAGCTAACATTAAAAAAGATTGAGAATTAAAATTCAGAAACAGTCGATATATGAAATAATATTGTTCATTACATATGATAAAATAAAGTACAAAATACTCAAAACGAGTTGTTTACATATTTATTAAAATCGTCAGTCAATGTGTTGACTTTTGTGTTTAGGATATCTCTAACGCCCCGTCCTGCAGGGGTCGGAGTGTTACTTCCTGTCACTAACACTCACATTTCAACATATAATTATAGACTTCAAATTTCCAATATCATAAAGAAATTTTGATTCAGACTAATTTCCTCAATATAACCAATTTTTCAAAATGCCAAGTCATCATAACACAATAAAGTTTCTTAATAAAAATCACCAATACTCATCGAAAACTTTCTATATTTAATCCACTACTCTTAAATCATCTCACCCAAAGCTTCAAAATCTTGATCCCCAGTTAAAATATCCAAAATCATCTGAAACATATTATGAAGATAACGGGTGAGTTATCCATAACTCAGCAAGCAGAGAATATATACTAGCATGTAAACATGAGCATTTATAAAGTTTGGTATACAAAACAAAATATTTACTTTCAGAATGCAGAAACAACATATTTACTCTTGGAAGGCATAACTTGGTATAAAACATCAGAGCGAAATTTTTAGAAAAACAAACTTGGTCCCAAAAAGAAAATCCTTTGGCATATCCAAACTGAAACATTATATTCATATCATCTCATAGCATCACATTGGGACAAATATCATGTTTAACCCCCGTGGTAGAGTTATAAATCACCATTATACCCGTGGCAGGGCCTTAACAAAAACAAAACGGAACATCATCGGAACTAGATCACATTCAGATATAGAATCAGAACTTCATGCCAAGGTTTTCAGATGACACATCATATCAAAACAAAATACTGAATAGCTTTAGATCATTTCACATGTTCGACTTATGGAGCCTTTGCCTCCTCTTAATAAAGTTTTTTCTCTTGTTTTACTAGAGGAACAACAACGTGAAATCTCTTCTATTTCTCTGCCCTCTGTTGATTCACACACTTTTGTTTCTCAAAATGAGTGAACCAGATATTCTAAATAATTTTCTAAGAAGGATAGACCAATATGTAAACACTGTGGAATTACTGGTCATGTGATTGAAAAATGTTACAAGTTGCATGGTTTTCCCCCAGGCTACAAACTGAAACAGAGGCAACAATCTATGGCCAATAATGTTGTCCTTAGTGATAGAAATTCCTCGACTATTTCTCTTTTTTCCTTGATTGAGCCTCAGTATCACCAGCTTCTAAATCTACTTCATCCTTCTAATTAATCTGCTGATGAAGTTCCTTCTGCTGTCAATGCAATTGTTTCAAATAATTTTTCTAGTATTATTTTTCCTCATAATAATACTCACTCTATTTTTTCTGTTGCTCAGTCTGCTACATTTACTTCAACTTCCTGGATTCTTGATACTGGAGCTAGTGATCATATAATTCCTTCTATTGATTGTTTTACTTCTATTACTAGTTCTATTAATGCTTCCACGAAGCTTCCTAATGGTCAATCTGTGTCTGTTACACATATTGGCTCTATTTCTATATCTGAACATGTTGTCTTACTTGATGTTCTATGTGTTCCAACCTTTAAATTCAAATTGATTTCCATTAGCAAGTTAACACAATCACTAATTTGTTGTTTTCTATTTTCCTCTGACATTTGTCTAATATGATTCGTTGTAGGCTGATTGGAGTGGGTAGATTATAAGGAGACCTTTATATACTGCAACAGTTAGGCCTTTCTATTTCTAAACCTACTTTTTTTTCTAGTACATATGCTGCTTGTTTACCTAAAACAATATCCTCACATGTTTGCTCCATTTCTTCCAAATGCTCTAATTATGAGATTTGGCACAATAGATTTGGTCATCCTTCTAATTGCAGGATGCTGTTTGTGAATAATTTTGTTCCTAAATTGACTGTTCCATGCAATCCTTGCATGATTTGTCCTTTAGATAAAGAAAGGAAATTATATTTTCCTAATAATGTTCATTTGTCTGCTTCTCATTTTGATCTTATTTATTGTGATGTTTGAGGCCCATATTCTATACCTACTGTTGATGGTTACAAATATTTTTTGACTATTGTTGATGATTCAACCCGTGCTATATGGCTTTATCTTCTTAAGCACAAATATGAAGTTTCACATATTTTTAGAATTTTTTATAAAATTGTTCATTTGAAATATATAAGGCAAGGTTGGTTGCCAAGGGTTATACCCAAACTGAAGGATTGGATTATTCTAAAAAAATTTCACCTATTGCTAAAATGGCTACTGTTAGAACTTTTTTGACCATTGCTACTATGAAAGGCTGACATATTAAATAGCTCGATGTAAATAATACTTTTTTGCATGGGGACTTATCTGAAGAAGTGTACATGGTTTTACCTCCTTGCTTTCATGTTAAATGGGGGTCCCAGGTTTGCAAGTTGAATAAATCACTCTACGGTTTGAAACAGGCCTCACGGTAGTGGTTCTCCAAGTTTTCAACTTCTATAGTCAATATGGACTTTCAAAAATCCAAAGTTGATTATTCTCTTTTTACTAAGACTGAGGGTTCATCTTTTATTGCCCTTCTTGCCTATATTGATGATATTCTCATTGTTAGTAATGATATGAAATTTGTTGAGCTTTTGAAGTCCTTGCTTGATGGGAAGTTTAAGCTTAAGGACACTTGGTAAGCTCAAATATTTCCTTGGTCTGAAAGTGGCTCGGTCTCCTGCTGGTATTTCTTTTTGTCAAAGAAAATATTCTTTGGAGATTCTTCAAGATGCTGGTTTACTTGCTTCTAAACTCGTTGCCTTTCCTATTGAACAAAATATTAAGTTGAGTAAGGATGTGGGAGACTTGTTGCCTGACCCTACAGTTTATAGAAGATTTTTAGGTCGACTTCTTTACCTGACATTAACTCAGCCAGACTTATGTAGGCTTAGCCAATACATGGCTCAGCCTAAACAGCCCCATTTACATGCAGCCTACAGAATTTTACAATATATCAAAGGCACTCTTGGTCATGGTCTTTTCTTCACAGCTGGCAATACATTATGTCTCAAAGCTTTTGTTGATTCTGATTGGGCCTCTTGTCCTGACAGTAGAAGATCTACAAGTGGTTATTGTGTTTTTCTTGGGGATTCTTTGGTTTCTTGGAAGACAAAGAAACAAACCACTGTTTCTAGATCTTCTGCAGAGGCTGAGTATAGATCTATGGCTTCTACCACTTGTGATATCATTTGGTTTCTCACTCTCTTATCTGATTTTGGTATTTCTCATATTCATAGTGCACAACTTTTTTATGATAGTCAACCTGCCTTACACATTATTGTCAATCCAGTCTTCCATGAAAGAACAAAGCACATTGAGCTGGATTGTCACTTTATTCAGGAAAAAATTCAAGCTGGAGTTAGCAAGACTTTTCACTTGCTTCTAGTCATCAACTTGCTAATGTGTTAACCAAACCTCTTGGTTTTCAACAATTTCATCACTTAGTTTCCAAGATGGGGAGTCCATTCTATATACTCTTCATCTTGAAGGGGGCATCACGAATTAAAGTAATTTTTTAATTCTTTTATTCATCTTTGTATCACATGTTAGTCACATGTATTTTTATTTCCTCATGCACTACTATAAATAGCAGTTACTGTACGAAGCTGAAAATAACAATTCATTTTTTTTCCTCCGAAAGCTTCTCTATCTCGACTTTTGCTCTGCTAGGATTTCATCCCTTGCTGTGCTATATTTTCACCCCTTTGTATTCTGCTAGGGTTTACATTTTACAATACGAAAGTCTCTCTTAAAAATTATCAAGTGAAGATGATATGTGAAAGGTCATCTCAAGAAAGAAAATTTACATGTAAGGAAAAAAACAAAAGACATTAATTTGACTTTCCTCTTGTCATTTTATTAAAATATTAATTATTAATTGGAGGATTTTTTAGTTGGTGGCGGGCAAATTAAGCAATGGTCCATTTTTCACTCTATGTGAGTGGCGTGGGGTAATGGAGCACAATAGAAACGATAATCATGTTTAGGAGAAAAAAGAAATCAATTGTTTAATAGCGAACTAGGAATTAATGAAACGTACAGAGTGGAATAATACATATAATATTTTATAATAATCCATTCTTTGAGACCAGTACCGTATACGCGAAGCAAGAGAATAAACAAATAATCTTTCCATGCTATCATCATCTCTTGCGTTGTCAGAGTAAACGGAGTATGGGAAAAAAATTCCTTGAGTTTATTCACTACAAGAAAAAGTACTTATTGCGGCGATTTTTATTCTGTTGCAAATAAAATCGCTGCAATAAGTAACTTTTTGCAGCGAATCAAAACTCGTCGGGGCATTTTAACCGCGACTTTCAATTTAAATGGAGTTGGACTTATTTACAGCGATTATGAAGTCTATTACGGCAATTTGTTTCGCCGCAACACAAAAAAACATCTTGCAACGGACTAAAATCGTTGCTACTGGGTCTGGGCGGCAAAACGCACGAAATGAATTATTTTTCCCCCCCGTGCCAGACTCATCTTCAGATCGATCTTCTCTGAGTCTCTCGCACCCTTGCTCATCTTCGTCTACCTCTCTCTCTCTTGCTCTCTCTCTCGCTCTCTCTTTCTCTCTCTTACTCGTTCTACCCTCTGACTTCGAACCCCAAGGCCTTCACAGTAGACCCTCTCTCTCTCTCCACGGCAGATTTCTTGTGGGTTTGGTGCTGCGCGCGTTTGTGGGAGTTCTTGGAGTTCTGCCTTCCGATCAGTGGTAAGACCCTTCTCGTTCTCTGCTTCTCATGAACACACACACATTCACTTCAAGTTAATTTCCATAAGCACAAAATTTCTATGAAATGAACTTCATTTGTGCAGTGCGTGGGTTTTGGGGATTTTTCCTAGGTTTTGTGCGATTTTGGGTTGCCGCTGAGAATCTCTCACAGCAGCAAGCTCCCTAGCATTTCTCCTTTGTTCACGCAACACTCACTTCAGTTTTTCACTCACAAATTCACTCATCACAGATCGCCGCTGCTCTCCGTTTTTAGTGCATTGCTCTATTTTTTTTTTTTT
>QEOT01008436.1:266448-304916 GCA_003123785.1 Pterocarya stenoptera | reverse complement strand
AAAAACTTCTTTTAATCAAAGCAAAACTTTTTGGATCTCATATTCTCTCTTTTTCATAGTTTAGAAGTAGAATGTTAAAATTAGATCATATATACACCAGTCATGACAACAAGTACTTCATTCATATACAGATTTCATGAGCAAATGCAAAACATAAAACTGAGGTTGTTTCATGTTTCTTTTCAAAACAAACATGTATATTTTAAAAATCAATCTTGTTTCATTTTCTTTTTATGCAAAGACTAGTATAGGAACCCCGCTTACCTGAACCTCATAACTTTCTGAATTTCTTCACAATGGTGCTGAACAAAAATTACTCGTCACCTATAAGGTTGCCACATAACTTCCATAAATATCCGAAAGTAATACATTTTTCAATACTTAAACTTGAATTGCTAAGTAACCTATTTTTCCAAAAATCTAAATTTCTCGGAATCCTAAAATATCGTCACGCCCAAATTCATTGACATCCACTTGATAAGACAGCTCCAACTTAATATAATACAATCTATTACAATAAACATCATAGCTTCATTTGAAAAAAAACAAAGACTTAATCATATCTCAAGCGTTAAAAGAAAATAAGATTAAACACTTACTATTGAAATTCATTTATAAAATTTCTGATACTAAATAATATAATAATAAGTAATATACTTTAAAACCCTAACTATCTTATGTAATAAAAATTATATTGAAAACAAAGCCTTCATAGAGTAAATTAAAAATCAAGCCAAACTTGTAACTAGGGGTATTTTTGAGAATTGACCATAAATATGAATGGGTTCTTTGGTATAGTTGGAACCTAAAAGGCAACCCAAACTACACCGTGTAATAGAGAGGAGTCCATACTCACCGAGAGGGAAGGAGAGACGCAATGGGGTAGTGCTAGGCGGAGCTCACAGGCAGTCACTGCAGTGGCACAGCACTAAGAGAAAAAGAGAAAGTGATGAGGTAGGGAGGGCACGGAGACGGAGAGAGGTAGTGGGAAGGATCGGGTATGGCTTACTAAGAGCACAACGGCCCATTAATACTAAAATAGCAAGCCCATTAATAAAAAATTCGATATTCGCCAAAATACAATTTGGACCCACAATCAATATAAAGAAAATATTCGAAAATTAACTACACTCTTCATATGTATTAATCCAAAAAAAAGAAATTTAGAAAGTGGCTTGGTACTGGACCCGGGTGTTACATGCTTCTCCCCTTAAAAGAAAATTTTGTCGCCAAAATTTGCTATACCTAATGTCAAGTGTATCTACGCCTTACTTAATCCTCAATAATTATGTCGGATCTAACATTCCCATATTCTACTTTCCCATGTTTTGCACCCAGTACCTTAAATACCTCCTAATCGTCTTGGTATACACTTTCATGCATCCGGTGCCGATCTTCATACATCTCGGGATTCAGTTTAAGCCGAAAATACAAACCTCAACAATGGAATTACAAGCTTAATAATAAATTTCGAATCCTCCACATAATATAATAACTTCATACTAAAGGAAAAATAAACTCTCAAGCCATTATATTACCAAAAACCACGCTTTCGCTGCACACTTTGACAACTTATAGTCTTAAACACATTGTATCTCACTCACATACATCTGAAATTAACTAAACCCCCCATTTAACCAGTCCATAGAATTACACCTACCGGAACCAAAATCTCAATTGTCATAAAAATCGTTTCCTTAAAAATATGCAAAATCTCAAATCTCAAATTTTGTGGGACACATTCCATAGGTCCGCAAGTGCTAAAACCTTACATATCATCCATAAATCATATCTTGGAGCCCGAAAAATTCTACAACCTTTAATCTCATCCGAATCACTTTTAAAATATGCAGCTTCTCTAAACCTCAAATTTCTAAAAACTCAATCTATAAAATCTGCAGGGTCTCAAACCTTAAATTTCAATATATCATCTCTTAGCCCTCAAATTTCTATACCTCGAATCTGAATTAACTTCTTAGCCCATAGATATTGAAAGCCTCATATATTATAGTCTGCAGAACCTCATACCTAGCTTTCGATTAAGCTTATGTATACCTTCAAAATCTAAACCTTAAATCTTATATAAATCATTTGTTAAAGTCTATGGAATAGGCCTACTGAATCTAAAACCTCTAATGTCATAAAAATTCATTTCTTAAAATCTATCACTCTAAAACCTCAAATTTCATAGGCCACCTACCATGAGTCTGCAAACGCTCAAACCAAATATCTTAAAAATCATATCCTGGTGTCTACATAATTCTAAAATCTTGAATTTCATCACACACCTATTATAGTATGCAGAATTTCAAACCTATCTCTGATACCAACTGTAACACCCTAATGGAAAATCCAAACCACATGATCTATACTCCAAAAAAACTAGTCAATGATACAATCAGAGCCCTATTGAAACCTTATAAAGAGCAAGAACTTCTCCTTCCCAAGCATCCCATACACCACCTACTCTTATCCTTATCATATGGGGTATCATATAAATGTATTAGTATCAAAATATTATGTTCAAGTGTTTCAATTGGAACAGTCACTGAAACAAAATCCAAAACTTTGATATTTATATATGTTGGACTGACTTGATATGACGAGACTTTTCCATAGGTACGATTCTCTGTGCCTAGCTAATGTTACCTTCTCTAGCACGATTTGGTCGTTAATGGCGTCTATCCAACATGGATATCTTGCTTGAATATATCTTCATAGACCTGAATCTCATTGTGATATGGTTAAGTTTCCATGTCGTTGCGCCCTTATAGGGTTTATCCCTTTGGGAAGGATCCCAACATTAATTCCATTAGGCTTTTGTAGCATATGTATTAAGACTAATGATACATGTACAATCTTTTTTATAACCCTTTATACAACCATGTGTTAAATGAGACTATTTATGTAAATTTATATTACTTTTATAAGTTACTTAACAAAAATGTTCCTCATTTAAAACATAATTGTATAAAAAGTTGTAAAAAAAAGATTATATATATATCATTTTATCCATCATGTAAGCAAAGTTTTTCCAACAAAAGTTTGATCTTTCGTGATGACTTTTTGGTAAAAAGAAATAAAAAAGGAATTGTTGTAATGCTAAGCTTAGGGTGAGCATCGACTTAGTTGAGTCAGATTCTCCTAAATCTGACAACAACTTTGACTTTCTCAGAGTTCAAATTTGAACTCCGACTTGTGTTGGCTTCAACCGACTTCGACTCTGAGTTTTTGGAGCTGAGTCCGATTTAGGCTTTCAACTTTGGGCTTTGTTTATAACTTCATATTTAGCCCATTTAGAAAAATAATTTTTTGTGGGCTTTCAAATTTCAATTTTTATGAAAGATTAAAATTAAAACTAAATCATTCAATGTTAATTTACGTATATACTAATCTCTAACGTAATTTTATACTAGACTTATACTATAGTATTACATATTATTTTTAGTGTCTAATTACATGTTAATATACTTTAGTAAATTAGTATTATGTGTTATTAACTTATTATACTAGATTTATTAGTTATTTCTATACTATTGTCTAATTTATTTCTATACAAGACTTATACTATAGTGTCTAAATACATGTAATTATAGATTAATATTACATAGTAATGCTATTAGCAACAGAGGACATTTTTACCCTTTTTCTCTCTACGTGAGAATTAGGGTTGCCGATTGTTTTCTTGTGTGGGACTCCACGGCTGGCTGCATTGCAGCCGCAAATGGTGGTACCAGTCGGCCTTCTTTCGCCAATCTGGCGGCCATCCCCTAGCCCATCCCTGAGATGGTGCTTCAGTATAGAGCTCTAAAGGTGCTGGATGGCGAAACCTATTTTCAGTTTTCACGGGAAGAGATCACAGAGTCTATAGAACCTTTTCGTTATTTGGTGATTTTGAAGTTCCTGAAGCAACGCCCATCCCTTGATGTTGTGCGTTCATTTATACACAACCGCTGGGGCCTTTCTTCTACCCCAGTTGTCTCTTCCATGAGAAGGCCAAGGAATGTATTTGTTCGTATGACAAACGAGGCTGACACTTCATGAAGGCTTTATCAAGGGATGTCTGAGAGATAAATGTGATCTTCTACCGAGTGTTTAGATGGACACCGGACTTCAAGGATGAGGATGAGGCTTCTCGAGTACCGGTATGGATCTCCCTCCCGGGACGCCCTCCTAACTTTTACAGTGAAGCGTTCTTGAGTATCCTCATAGCCCCTATCGACACTTTCATCCGTCAGGATAATCCAACACATTATGCCACGAGAACGGATGGGGCGCCGCTGTGTGTTGAGGTTGATGCTGCCAAAGAACCTCTCTCTCATTTTTGGATTGGAGCACCGGGTTTAGCATCTAGTAGGAAGCAAGAAATTGTTTATGAAACACTTCCTGCCTACTGTTGTATGTGCCGAATGCAAGGCCACAATTCACAGACCTGTCGGGCAGATCAAATGGCAAAGATGGGAAAGGCACGAGCAGGGAAGAAGGGGCAAAAAGAGTCGGATGTGGTTCCTGAGAAGGTTACTGAGACGGTTCCTGAGACGAGCCTGAGTGTAGTTGTGATTTCGTGTGATACCGTGGTCCCAAGTGATATTGTGGTCCCAAGTGCAGTTGGGGATGTTTCTGTTATTGATCCAACGAGGTTATTTCACAGAAAGATGAGGGATTGGTGCCTAACTTGTCTATGGTGCAGGTAGTTGCTGTTGAAGGGGACCCACTAATTCCTACTATTACTGTGATCTTGGATATTGCTGGGATTTCGAGACCCAGTGAGGAGGCTGCTATTGTATCACAACATACAGATACTGCTGTGTCTTCTATCATAGAAGATATCTCAATGCTGGGACAACCTCCTGGGGTTGTGCTTTCGGCTTCTGCTGGTTGTGCATCAATTGAGAGGGAGGTTACGCCTATTATCCCGCTTATAGGCCAGGAGAATGAGGTGGATGCCATGGCTTCGGATGATGAACCAAATGAGGAGCAACCGTTTGTGGATGACACTGTTTCTAAATAGGAACTAGATTTACATCCTGAAGTTTTCCCTCAAGATAAAGACTACTTGACAGAATCTAAGATCAAGGAAGGTAAAAGAAAATATAAGAAAAAAAGTTTTGTTAAAATGAGAAGTTCTTCTCGAGGTTCTTGCTCGTTTCTCTAATCCCTCCCAATGATTGATCCCATTTTTGTTTGGAACATTAGGGGAGTTAGGACCTCAAAAGGTAGATTAAAAAAATTGATTGGTAAGTTGAGACCGAAACTTGTTGCTCTATTGGAACCTTCTCAAAATCTTGATGTTGCTAGGAGATTGGAATGAGTTTTGAAATTTGATAACTTTATTTCAACTAAGGTTGAGGGGGGAAAATTTTGGATTTATTGGGATAGTACTCAGGAGGTGAGTTTGGCTCATATGGGCAGGCAATATGTTTCTCTCAAAGTAGGCGAAGGTGCTGAAAAGTTTTTGCTCACGGTCATTTATGCAAAATGTACCATGGTTGAACGACGCGTTTTGTGGATTGATCTTAGTATACAAAATCTGGGCTCAAACCCGTGTATGTTTGTTGGTGATTTTAATATTATCAGGAATGATTCAGAGCGATGAAGAGGTAGGCCTTGACCTCTTTAGCTATGGATGATTTTAACAAATGGATTGAACAGGGGGGTTTGATTGAAATGGCTTCGAAGGGTTTCTTGGTGCAATGGACAATATGGTCTTGCTGGCCCTTGGGCACAGCTGGATCGTGTTCTGATGGCGGCCTCTTTTCTTTCGGTATTTTCTAATGCTATTTGTTCTTATTTGCCACGATCTACTTCAGATCATGCTACTATGTTTATAGAGTTCAAGCAAGACCCTTTCTCTTATGGTCCAGCCCCTTTTCGGTTTCAACAAATTTGGGTGGAACACAATAATTTTCTAGATTGTGTTCGGCAAGCCTGGTTATCTCGAGAGGGTGTTTTAGCCATTCAGAATCTGGTTATGAAGCTAAAACAGACTAAGGTTGCCTTTCGGAAGTGGAATAAAAGGGTCTTCGGTCATATGTTGGGCCAGATTACTGCTCATGAAAATCAGGTTGAAGAGCTTGAACTTCAGTCTCAATTAAATTGGGATGAAAATCTACATAGAGAGTTGCAGGTGGCAAATGCAGAATTGGCAACTTGGCGCCGTGGGGAAGAAATCCGACTAAATCAAATGGCAAAGCTAAAGTGGGCGGTGGATGGTGACTGAAATTCCAAAATTTTCCATGCTTGCCTCGCCATGAAAAGGCTTAAGCGGTTACTCGATATGCGGTCGAATGATGTAGTGTTTGAGTCCCAAGAGAGCATTCACCAAGCTACAGTTGATTAGTTTTCATCCTTTCTCCAAGGTGAGCCGTCGGTTGAGCAACCTATCTTTGATGGTCTTATTGATCCGGTTATTTCTGCAGAGGAGAATGCCTCCCTTGTTAGTGCGCCCTCTTTGGATGAAGTATTTATTGCTTTGTCATCTATTCCGGTTAACAATGCTCCTGGTCCTGATGGATTTGGTTCTGGTTTTTATAAGAGTTGGTGGGAGATGGTTAAAAATGATTTGTGGAAGGCAGTGTTGGAATTCTTTGCAACTAAGTCTCTCCCCAAGTTTTTACTGCTTCTTTCTTGGTGCTAATTACAAAGGTGGACTCTCCAACATGTTTTGACAAGTTCTGTCCCATCAGTCTTTGTTCAGTTTTTTATAAACTTTACTCTAAGATAATTGTGAATCGATTAACTAGTCTCTTGCCTCATCTGGTTTCATTGGAGCAAAGAGCTTTTATCCGAGGTAGAAGTATCTCTAAGAATATAAGCCTCACTCAGGAAATGGTTCATTCTATTAATAAGAGGAATCATGGTGGCAATATTATGTTAAAAGCAGATATGGCTAAAGCATATGATCAGGTGGATTGGAATTTTCTGATAAAGGTCATGTTGAGCTTTGGCTTCTCACCAAAAGTTTGTGATCTGATTTTCTTTTGTATTTCTAGCCCCTGCTATTCGGTTATGATGAATGAGACTATTAAAGGTTTCTTCCAGGGAGGTCGTGGACTTCGACAAGGTGATCCCCTTTCTCCTTATTTGTTTATTATCTAGCAGGAGATTCTTTCCCAAATGATTCACCAGAGTGTGGTTGAGAATAGATTTGGACATTTTCATCAAGCCCGAGGTACACCTATTATATCCCATTTAATGTATGCTGATAATATGGTTATTTTTTCTAATGGGAGCCAAAGATTGGTTCGGGTGCTTCTAAGTATTCTGGCTCAATATGAACATTGGTCGAGATAGGCAATTAATAAACATAAGTTGGCTTTATATTGCTCGAGTAAAATATCCTTTTCTCGTAAAAGGCGTCTCCTCTGTAGCACTGGTTTCATGGAGGTGCACTTTCCATACAAGTATCTTGGAGTGCCATTATACTAGGTCGTCTTAAGAAATTACATCTTGAAGACATGGTGAATAAAGTGAGGCACAAACTCAGTGGTTGGAAAATGCGGCTACTGTCTTCTGGAGGGAAACTAGTTTTGCTTTGTCATGTTATTTCGAGTATGGCCCTTCACCTTTTTGCTGTTTTACAGATCCCTCAAGCAGTCATGAACAAGATCCATCAACTGATGAGCTCCTTCTTTTAGGGTGAGTCAAATGGGAAAGATAAGATGAAATGGGTAGCTTGGAAACACATTTGTAGGCCTGTGCCAGAAGGAGGTCTTGGGTTGAGGCTTCTTCAGGATACTCAAACAGCCTTGCATATGAGGTTTGCCTG
This sequence comes from Pterocarya stenoptera, assembly GCA_003123785.1. NCBI lineage: Eukaryota > Viridiplantae > Streptophyta > Magnoliopsida > Fagales > Juglandaceae > Pterocarya > Pterocarya stenoptera. Next base: position 297,148 of record QEOT01008436.1, on the reverse strand, counting down.
GAATCTTCTACAAAGTAATTCTCTCTGGGCAAATTTTTTTAAGGCTAAATATGTGGGTTCAAAACCTTGGTGCCTTATAAATGTTGACAAGGGTTCGAGATTTTGGAAAATGATTATTCGTTGCATCCCTTTGGTGTTGAATAATTCTAAATGGAGAGTTAGAGATGGAGATTTTTTTTCTGGTATGATAAATGGCGAGATAATGGCCCATTGATAAATGACTTGCCATTCGTGGGTCGGCCTTTATTGAAAATCAAAGAGTGTCGACTGTAAGACAGCTGGGATGTGAGTCTGCTAGAGAACTTGATTGGCTTGGAGAATGTTGATGAGATTCTAGTCTCTTCATCTGGTCCTAATTCGGGAAAGGATATTCTTATCTAGACCCAAACTAAGACAGGTATGTTTGCCACTAAATCTGCATGGCAGTGTATTAGAGTCAGAGGCTCCTCTCTTGATTGGCACTCTTAGATCTAGCATACAAGTCTTCCCTTAAAAATGTCTATTCAGTTTTGGAAGGCTTGGCACAGGGCTTTGAGTGTGGATGATAGGTCGTTGTATTGGCATTCCAATTGTTTCCAAATATGAGTATTGTCATGCAGGTCATTATGAAGACATTAATCATGTTCTCTTTGAGGGAGATTTCCCTAAAAAAATCTGTTCATTTTTTTGCAACCTCTATTGACTTCCACTTGGTAGTAATTGGAAGCACCAAGTCTCCTTTTGGTTCTGGCGTGCTAAGTCCTCCTCTTAGGTGGGTGTTATAATTGGCCTCATACCTGTCATTGTTACTTGGAGACTTTGGAGGAGAAGATGTCTAGCGTGAATGGAGGGCACCTTGGAATCGCATGAAACTGTTGTGAAATCTACTTCTGTATGGATTGGTTCCCTTGGTCAGGCAATTGATAACTCTTACAGTTTGACTCCTCTTGATGGCATGATCCTTGAGACCTTACGTATTAAACCCACTCCTTTGAAAGAGAGGCGGTGTAAAGTTGTCCAGTGGCACAAACCTATTCAGAATGGTTTAAGTTGAATACGGATGGTAGTAGTCTTGGCAATCCGGTTTCTAGTAGCATTGGTGGTGTTATTCGCATGATACCAGATGGCTTGTGAAAGTGTTCGCCTCTCCAATTGGTTTTGGTTCTAATAACAAAGTGGAACTTCTTGCACTTCTTAATGGGCTGTGTTTGTGCAAGTCCCTTCAGCTTTTCAATGTGATTGTTGAGGTTGATTCGGTGGTGATTATTTCTTGGTGGCTTAGAGGGCGGTGTGGGGTTTGGTACTTGGAGGATTATTGGGAAGAGATTGTTAGTCTGGCCCAATCTATAAATTGTCATTTTCAGCATGTTCTACGTGAAGGTAACAAAGTGGTAGATTGGTTGGCCAAAGATAGTGCTAATGGTGTCTCCTCGGTCTACACTAATATTTCTATTTTGCCTCGGGTCCTTAGAGGCTTGTTATGACTGGATGTTTCTGGGTTTCCAACATTAAGATGTTAATTTTTATTTGGTTTTTTTGGGACTGCTTTGTTCTTCATTTTGTTCATAGGCTTGTTTAGATTCTTTTCCGGGATTGGTTTCTTTGTTGTTTTTCTTAAGGTCCTTGTTTTGTTTCCACTGTTTTCCTCCCCCATAAGTGAGGATTTTATTAATAAATTCTGGAGGGAGTCACTATTGGACAGGTGATTGCCCACTCTTTGATAAAAATAAAAATAAAAATTAATATTACATGTTATTATACTAATATCTAACTTATTTCTAACTTAATTATATACTAGACTTTCTATGTAGTGTCTAATTATATGTTTATACTTTAATAAATTAGTATATGTACTATTAACTTATTATATTAAACTTATTTAAATACTAATGTCTAACTTATTTCTATACTTGATTATATATGGTAGTAATACTATGATATATACATATACTAAACTATCATTAGTTTATTTATACTATAGTATAAGTATATTATTTTATAATAATTAGCTCATACTAGTATATTATATATTGAGTTTAACTATATAAGTTTTAGTTATATAACTATATATATAAATATACTAGTATATATGATAAATATATAGATAAATACGTAGAATTTTTATAACATATGTACAATATCAAACTCGGAGCGCAAAGTTGGAGTCGAAGACGGAGCATAAAGTCAAAGTCGAATTGGATTAGAGTTGGAGTCGATCCAGCAACACCTTCGACTCCAACTGAAAAACTAAAATAAATCCGAGTTTCATTCCGTTTTTTTGAAGTCAGAGCAAAGCTGGATTGGAATTGGATTAAAGCCGGATTTAGAGTCGGATTTTTGAATTTTTGCTCAACCCTAGCTAAGCTTAGAGTTCATCACCAACCTAGAGAGTACAGACCTTTCTTCTTTTTAAGTGTAGTACCAAATTGTACACTAAAATTGACCAATCAATATCTTTGAAATTATACAGTTTAACTTGGAAAACACTGCTCCCACCCATGCGTGCAATAGTGCCATTGATTTTTTTTTTTTTTTACTTAATGGTTAAGGAATTGATTTTTAATGAGTTTGTGATTTATTTTTAAAATGTTTAAGGGGTTTAAAAAAATGTTTAGAGAGAACCCTCTATGGCTGTAGCGTCAACCTTTTCATTTTTTGTTCATGAGTTTTTAAAGAAAATTATTGTAAAGACAATACTTTCAAATAACTATTTTACAACTTTGTTTTAAAAAACAACCAACGACACTGCAAGAAGGGTTTTTTAGAGAGAGAAAGTCTGGGACTTTTTTTCTACGTTTTCTTTTTCTCGTTTGGTGTACTTCCATGGTGGTGCCTGCGGGCCCCCTGGTGTTTATGCTGCAAGTGGGGTCTATGGATCATGGTGGAGCCATACAGAAGACGTACATGCAGGCTATTTCTCTGATGCCTGAGGCCTCTTCGTTTAAACTGCAAATGCGTTATCCTGTGGATATTCATGAGAGCAGGGTTTTAATTTTTCAGAACAAGAAATGGGTAAAGCTGCGGAAGATTCTCGTTTTGCCATTGTTCTAAAGTTCTTTGGGTCCAGACCTCCCATTGATGCTATTCGTTTATCTTTGGTGAAAACTTGGGGGTTGAACGATATTCCAACAATAAGTTTTATGGATGATTACCATGTTCTTATTCAAATGACAAATGAGCGTGATTTTATTCATGGTTGGGCATGGAAAGGAAGGGTAATGGAGGGATGCAGTTTTCGGTTATTTCGGTGGACTAAAGATTTTGATCTGCATAAGGAACCTTCTTTAGCGCCTCAATGGATTTTTCTTCCGAGTCTCCTTCCTCATATGTATTAGACAGATTACTTACATATATTAGCGACAAGGTTTGGATGGTTTTTAGGAACCCACAATGCGACTCTACATAGGACCAGGGCTTCGGGGGCTCGTATCTGCGTGGAGGTGGATTTATTGGAGGAACCAATACAGGGCTTCCCGATTGTAGTGGCTTCAAAAAATATTTGGTAGGAGGTAAGGTATGAGAAGTCGGGGTTCTACTGTGGAAGATGCAATAGGCAAGGGCACTCGGCAGTGGTGTGTCACGTAGGAGAATGGACGCAGAGCCAGGGTAAGGAAGAAGGGCGCCATGGAAGAGTCTTGCCCCATAAGGAAATTTGGTGTGAAAAGGCCAAAGACACTCAGAAGGAGGATGGAAAAGGACAAGCAGGGGTTAGTACATCAGTCATTTCTTCTGATGGAAAAAAGAACAGAGAGGTTGTGGTGGTGATTAATACTATGCTGAAAGAGGATACAGTGGAAAGGGAGTAGGAGGTTTCAGTGGGAAAGGAGAACAATGATGTTGACAAAGGAAAACAGGTCGAAGGGTCTGGGGATGGTTTAAAGTTGCTCGATGGTGCTTCTAGCTGGAATGGGGGCTGTGAGAAACTATCTAGGGATGGTTTAAATGGGGCCATTGTGACTTTACAGGCTATCTTGCCTTTGGACTGTATTTGTTCATTACAGGTTGAGGTTGGGAATGGGGCATTGTTAAGAGTCAATTAGAATCAAGATGGTGGAATGGAGGAGCATGGCTATATGGGTGGTATTGTTGCTGTCACGAAAGTGCTAGAGTTGGAAAGTCGATGGCTAGGAATTACTCATAAGGGTGAGGAAGGTCCCATATTCTCAAATAGGGAAGAGGAAGATGAGTTGCGAGATTTGTCAAAGGAGAAGGGGTATGTGTCAGATAAAAGGGCCCGTAGTTCTCTACGAAAGCAGAGTCAAGTGGATCAACAGGTGAGACAATCCCAGTAGGTGATACCCGCCCGGCTAAACTAAATTTATGAATCATACCATTCTGGTATGGAACATGCGAGGGATAGTCACGTTGATGAGTCAGTTAAGGAGTTTGGTGAAGAAATATAATGTACAAATTATCACTATTTCGGAACCTTTTCAAAGTGAAGAGCGTTTGCCTCGTGTAGCAAGTTTTGTGGGTTTGTCGAATTTTTGTGCTAGTGAAGCGATGAGTGGTAAAATATGGCTGATGTGGAGTGATGTGTTCACGTTTGAGATGGTAACCATGTCAGAGTAGAGTCTGACTGGATGGTTTTCCTTAGATAACTGAAAAATGTTAGTGTCTTTTATTTATGCAAAGTGTCAACAACAAGAAAGGAGGGTCCTTTGGCAAGAGTTGAATATGATGCAGGAGAATGCATATCCGTGGCTAGTGGTGGGGGAATTTAATATTATTAAAGAGGATGGGGAGCGTATTGCTGCTAATCTGAGACCTTTGGTAGCTATGGATGATTTCAATAGATGTTTGGATAATTGTGGTCTAGGGGATCTGAGATTCTTTGGTAGTTGCATGTCATGGTGTAGTGGTCATGCAAGTGCATCGAGGAGTTGGGTGCGACTTGATAGAGCTGTTATAAACAATGTATTCTTGAGAGAGTTCCCGTCAATTGGCTTAAAGTATCTTAAGAGGAAAAGTTCAAATCATAGCCTCATGATTGTCACCCTCTAAAGAAAATTTGAGTGCTTTGTTCCAAAGCCATTTTGGTTTCAAAACTTGTGGGTTTTTCATGAGTCCTTCAAAGCTTGCGTTGAAAAGGTGTGGAATGAGGGGTTAATGGGTCAGGTTTAGTGAAGTTGCCCACTAAACTCTAGCGTACAAAGATTGCACTTCGCAACTGGAACCTTTAGGCGTTTGGGATAGTGGATCTCATTATTAAAAATTTGGAGGAGAGGGTTCTGTCACTAGAAGCTCAATTGCAAGAGGTGCATCAAGTGGAGGTGTAAGCTAAGTATTTGGTAGCAAAAGCAGAGCTATAGGAATGGGAGAATAGAGAAGAACTCAGGTTGGCTCAACAGGCCAAGAAAAAATGGCTTCTCGGATGGGGTTCAAAATACGAAATTTTTTCACTCGTGTGCTAATCAAAGGCGCAAGAATACGTTCTTTTCATCCTTGAAGTTGGTGGATGGAGGGATCGTAGAATCGCCAAAAGTAGTTCATGAAGCTCCTGTTAATTACTTTAAGTCTTTTTTGATAGGTTTGGGAGCAGGAGTGCAACCGGATCTTAGTTCCTTGATTTCCAAGGTTGTCTTTGAGGAGGAAAATAACTTGCTTTGTAGTGAGCCCACTAAAGCTGAGGTGAAAGATGCTCTACTTTCCATTCCATCACAAAGCAGCCCTAGTCCTGATGGTTTCGACTCAACTTTTTATATTTCTTGTTGGGACAAAGTAAAAAAGGATGTGTTGGAAGCTGCTTTGGATTTTTTTCGGGGCCATCCGCTCCCCAAGTTTTATTCTACGTCATATATACTACTCATTCCAAAAGTGCAGGATCCTCAAGGCTTTGACAATTTTAGACCCATAGGCTTTTGTTGTGTCACGTATGAAATTTTCTCCAAACTTTTGGTAGCCCTCTTGATAGGTTTGTTGCATAAAATGGTCTCCCAAGGGCAGGGGCTTTCATTCTGGATCGTAGCATTTTTGAAAACATAAAGCTGGCGCAAGAGATGGTTAGTCCCTTGAACCATGCATCTGTGGTTGGGAATGTGATGTTAAAAATAGACATGGCCAAGGCTTATGATTGGGTGGATTAGAATTTTTTATTATTAGTCTTGAATGGCCTTGGTTTTTCTTCTCGTTGGTGTAAGTTAGTGAAGGAATGTATAAACTCACCTTGGTTTTCTATAATGTTAAATGGTATGTACAAAGGTTTTTCCCAACCTTTGAGGGGCTTAAGGCAGGGGGATCCGCTTTCGCCATATTTGTTTATTGTAATGGAAGAGGTGTTGTCCAGGTTGATTAAGAAGAGGTTCGAAGAAGGTAAAATTGGCACATTTTATCATCCTCGTGGGGCGCCTTTGGTGTCTCATTTGGTTTATGCCGATGATTTGTTGATCTTTTCTAATGAAGGAAAAAGTTTGATGAAGATGCTATTAAAGACATTGGAAACTTATGAGCAGTTGTCGGGTCAGTTAATGAAAAAAGAAAAGTTTGCCCTCTTTCTTTCCAAGAAAATTTTATTTTGCCGAAGGGCAAGTCTACGACGGTTGATGAGATTCAATGAAGGTTCATTTCGATGACTTATTTGGGGGTTCCACTAGTCTCAGGGAGATTTACAGCTTGTATGTTAGAGCCTCTGGTTGGCAAAGTGGGGAAGAAAGTTGTAATGACCCGATCCAATATTATTAGGGATAAATTATAGATAATTTCATTGAGCCTATATTAGGTTAATGGGCCAATAATTATAGAAGCCCAATTGAAATGTTCGAGTATATTTTTTGGAATAGACTACAGGCCTAAGATTTTTATTTTGGCAAATATCTTATTGGGCTTGCCATGTTAGTTAATATCATTAAATATTTTTGTTTTGGATGGAATCTTCATATGGGCCGAGGAATTTATGGAACAAATATTTTTCTTTTAAGGATTAGATGTGGCCCAAATACTTGGAATGGGCTAAAAAGCCCAAGCCGGTGATATCTTGTTTCAAACTCCACGTTCTACACGATTCATGTATCTTTTATTCATTGCATGCACACCACTTCCTCTCATCATTTCTAGGGTTTCCTTTCTCTATATATGTACATATATACACTTCATGCACAGCCCCTCAGGCACGTTACTGCCATTATCACACCTTGGAATTTTCAAAGTCGTAGCAGCGCCTCCACCACCCAACTCCTCACCATGGTAGACTTCTCTTCATGCACAGTTTAGATCATGTTTCATGTCCGTCTATCGCTCCATACACGGCTTCATCATACCTGCTTCCTTTGCATGCACAATTTTCATCTCTAGGGTTTTCTTTTGTTTCTCAACCACCTATGTTTATAAATATGTTTAGCCCTCCTACATGAAAGGAAAACTCCAATGTCGCCCAACTGCCGCGCAGCTCCCCAGCCATAGCCCGAAACGGAACCCAGTGTTACGTCCCATGGCCCTATTGAACCAGACCACCCAGTTGCACCGTGTCCTCTGCCTTACGCCACCATAGAACCGCGCCACCTCAGCACCTCCCTGCACCACACACACGATGCCAAGTACACCGAAAACCATTGTTAGTGGCACTCAGTTTTACACCATCGAAAATAGAGGAATTTTTCCCCACCATAAGCCACAACCCAGCCACCCCACGGTGCCAACCCCCTCCACTTCGTCACCACCTACACAGAAAGCACTGTCGAACACTTCACGTCACCCTAGGTCCGCCGCACCTTTCTCCGGGTAAGCCCACACCAAAAATCATTCTCCTCTCCTTTCTTTGTTTGACAGTTTCTCTCTCTCTCTCTCTAAAGTCTCACACTCTCTTGGGTCGCACCACCATTCTGTGGAGCCCAGTTGCATCACCGGTCACTCCCAGCCACCTAGTGCCACTATCGCACTCAGCCACTCACTCGGTGAGCATCGCACAAGCCCTCTCCCGTAAGTTGTTTTTCCCCTTTTATGTGTCTTGTATCAGACTTTTCCAAAAGGCCCCTCAAATAATTTTATAATTACATGTATGCCCTTTTGACCCCTAGTTGCGTAACCCCCTGAACCTTTATATATGATTTTAAGTAATTAGAATGCTACAACACGTTCACTAGGAAATTAGTAACATCTAGTACCTCGTATAGGTAACACGCTACAAAGTGGGAATCAGGAAGCAGCGCTAAGAGGTAAATAGTATGATATACCCTTACACATATGGATGGTAAACGACATGTCTTTTATAAAAATATTATGCATTTACACCCTTCAATGGAAGCCTCTTTTTACGTACTCAAGTCATGATAAAATTCTGAAAATTCATGATTTTTTTTTTTTTTTGAAATAAAGGAATTTCATCGATCAGAAAGTGATTACATCATAGATGAGTAAATCCCCCTAGAATGGGTTTACAACCTCCTCAGGACCATCCTCTAACCAGATAGTTCATGATTTTATACGAAGGTTTATGCCTTAGATTATTTATGAAAATTCATGATTTTATGAATTGAGTTATGCATCAAAAGATTTATGAAAATACATGATTGTATGTGAGAGTTATGCATAAAAATATTTATCAAAAGCCATGCATGATTTTATGTGAAGATTTATGCATCAAAATATTTATGAAAAATCATGATTTTATGTGAGGAAACATGTATCATGAAAATTTATGAAAGAATGCGATTGCATTTGAAATCTATGATATGATATGACAAGTATGCATGCGATTTCTTTTGAAATATATGATATGACAAGTATGCAAGTATGATTATGATGAGTATGAATGATAAGACATGTAACGGCCTATGTTGTGATATCAAGACGGTACCTATGTTATGGGCATATTGCATTACCAAGTTGTACATGCTGGTAGTACACCCAATATGTCGAGTAATAAAAAGAAATAGGCTATTGGACTTGGACTTGCCTTCCACAAACATGAACATGCTCTGCTAGGGTTTCCTTGTGATCGCAGGGTTTCTTTCATTTGGTCTCTGCTGCTTCGGAGGTTGCATGGTAGCTGCTGAGGGCCACGCCACTAGCCACCAGTCTTATGCCGATCTGGCTGCTATGGTTTCGCAACCCATTCCTGACATCACAGTCGCCACTCGTGTGCCTAAGGTCATGGACGGAGAACCCTTTTTCCAGTTTTCAAAAGAAGAAATCACTCGTTTAGCTGAACCATTTTGTTTCTCCATTGTGCTCAAGTTCCTTCGACAGAGACCCTCTCTGGATGCAATCTGTGCCTTTATTCATAGCTGCTGGGGCCTATCCTCTACCCTGGTGGTTTCATCCATGAAACTCCCCTACAACGTGTTCATAAGGCTAGCTACGGAGGTTGACTTTGTGAAAGCTCTGTCCCGTGAGTCCTGTGAAGTGAATGGAGTGGCTTACCGTGCGTTTCACTGGACTCCAGAATTCAATGAGGAGCACGAACCATCTAGCATCCCCGTGTGGATTTTGCTTCCTGGATTATCTCCTAATTTCTACCAAGAATCCTTCCTACTCATTTTCACGGCAACTATTGGTATGTTTCTACGCAGGGACAATCCCACTCACTGTGCGACTCGGATAGATGGAGCTAGAACTTGTTTAAAGATGGATGCTACCAACGAACCTATTCCTTACTTCTGGATTGGTACTCCTGGATTGCCAACAAGTCGGAAGCAAGAGGTTCTCTATGAGACTCTGCCTACGTATTGTGGAAAATGCAAAATGCAAGGGCACAATACCAAGACCTGTTGCATGGGGAAACCCATACATGGTGAGAAAAATCGTGTCCGCAAGAAAGGTGAATAAGATTCTGGTGGAACCAATTCTGGTACCATGCAGGGTAGTGATTCGACGTTAAATACTGTAGCTATATGCCCTGAGAACGAGGTTGATGAACCGGATGGTGCACCATCTGAACAACCGACTACCAAAGCATCACCATCCCTTTCCCAGGGATTAATACTATGGATGCAGCAGTGTCAGATTATGGGGGGGTGCTCACACCCAGTGAGGATGCAAGTAACTTCTTGACTCGGAATCAAACGTTTTCTTTTAGTTTTGCAGAGCCTACCCCTCTGATTTTGGAGGACCCAGCTAACATTGATTTGGAACCTGCTCCCTGTTTGGAAGATGTGCCTCTAAATGAGAACCTAGACCCTCTGCTAGATGATATTGTTTCAGAGCCGGATCCTGATATTCCTCCGAAAATTCTCCCTCAGGATAATGACTACCACTCTGACTCTGAAGGCAAAACTATTAAGAAAAAATATCAGAAGAAGAAGTTTGAGAAAGTAGAGAGTTCCATTTGGGTCCTTACCCATTCATCTACCTCGTCTTTATGAGTGACTCCATCCTTGTTTGGAATGTTCGTGGCATTGGTACATCCCGACGTCGTTTAAAGAATTTAGTTTATAAGTTCAAACCTAAGATTGTAGAGGTTTTGGAACCGTTCCAAGCTCTTGACAAAGCTTTCTGGTTGAAGCATTCTTTACATTTTGATTCGTTTACTTCTAATGTAGTAGCTAGTGGTAAAATTTGGATTTTTTGGGACAATGCTCTTGATATTCAAGTGGTGCGGACAAGCATGCAATTTATTTCCCTTCGCATGAACACAAGGCCTTACCAATTTTTGTGTAACGTTATCTATGCTAAGTGCAACATGTATGAGAGGAAAAGCTTGTGGAAGTATCTTAGTTCTCAGTTTATGGGCTTGGAGCCTTGCCTCTTTGCTGTCGACTTTAATATTATTCATAATAATTCGGAGAGACGGAGGATTTCAATGCCTAGGTCCACCAGGGAGGTTTGGTCAAAATGAAATCGAATGGTAGAACTTTCTCCTGGTGCAATGGGAAGTCGGATCTTGCTCGGTCTGGGGCAAAGTTAGATCAGGTATTCATGAATGTTTCTTTGCACTCTTCTTTCCCGAATGCAGTATGTTCTTATCTTTCGCTCACTACGTCCAACCACCCTCCTATGGTTATTGGATTTAAGATGGATCCTTTCTCTTATGGCCCCTCGCCTTTTTGTTTTCAACAAATGTGGGTGGACCATCCACAGTTTTTAGTGTGTGTTCGTTAGGTGTGGTCTACGTCTATTGTTGGTCATGGACTTATTAAATTGGCGATAAAGTTGAAGAATACTAAGGTTGCTTTGCGTGAATGGAATAAGCAGATTTTTGGCCGAACCACTACGCATATTAATTCTCTTGAGAGTCACATTGAGGAGCTTGAAAATAAGCTAGGATGAAGCAATGGAGAAGGATCTTCTTGTCTCTTCTGCGGAATTGGATAATTGGCTTTGCCGTGAAGATACAAGATTGGCCCAAATGTCTAAGTTAAAAATACAAATGGAAAGTGATCATAGCACAAAGTTTTTCCATGCTTGTCTTGCCAATAAACAGCGTAAAAGAGTGGTGGAAATAAGGTCTTTGAATGGGGTGGTATTTAATTAGCCAGAGAGTCTTCATCAGGGGGCTCTGGATTTCTTTTCTAACTTTCTGCAAGGCATGCCGACTAGATCGTTACTTGATTTGTCGACTCTTATTTCTCTTGTTATTGTGGATTTTGATAGTTCTATTCTATGCTTTGTTCCTTCTATGAATGAAGTTTTCTCGGCTCTTTCCTCTATCCCCTCTAATAGTACTCTGGGACCTGATGGGTTTGGTTTGGATTTTTTCAAAAGTTGTTGGGAGGTGGTGAAAGAGGATGTCTTGGAAGCCATATCTGATTTTTTTGTTTCTAAACAGCTTCCAAGATTTTTTACAGCTTCTTTTCTTGTCTTAATTCCAAAGGTCGATACACCTTCTGGTTTTGATAAGTTTAGACCTATCAGCCTCTGTTCCGTGTTTTATAAAATCAACTCCAAGATCATTGTTACTTGCTTGACAGGTCTCCTCTCACGAATGATATCGTGGGAACAAGGCGTGTTCATTCCTAGGAGAAGCATTTATGAAAATAATAGTATCGCGCAGGAAATGGTCCATTCCATTAATAAGAAGGCCCATGGTGGAAATATCATGATTAAACTGGATATAGCTAAGGCTTATGATCGAGTAGATTGGTCTTTTCTTCTGGAGGTTCTTCGCTGTTTTGGCTTCTCTCCTAATTTTTGTGAACTTATCAGAGCCTGCATCTAGACTCTTTGGTATTCTATTATAATGAATGACACTATAAAAGGTTTTTTTCAAGGTGGTCGTGATTTGGGACAGGGTGACCCCCTCTCCCCCTATCTGTTTATTATTATACAAGAAGTCCTCTCCACACTGATCAAGCAAAGTGTGGAGGCTCAAAATTTTGGCCAATTCTTGCAGGCCTAAGGTACGCCTATAATTTGTCATCTTATGTATGCTGATGATGTGATGTTTTTTTCTAATGGTAGCTCTAAAGCACTCAGGGAGCTTTTAGCTGTGATTCATAAATACGAAAGTTGGTCGGGTCAATGCATAAATCATTCTAAATCTGCCATTTTCTGCTCTAAAAAAATCCCTTTAGCTCGTAAGAGCTTGTTATTACAGAAGACAGGATTTTCGTAAGGATCTTTCCCCTTCAAATATCTTTGCATGCTTTTATTTTGGGTTGACTCAAACAGGTGTATTTGTGAGATATGGTGTCTAAAGTTCAAAAGAAAATATCAGGATGGAAGATGAAAATTCTTTCGGTGGGTGGCAGACTTATTTTATTACGGCATGTTCTTTCTAGTATGGCCCTTCATCTCTTTGCAGTTTTATAGGTCCCGCAATCCATTATCAAAATCCTCCATCGTATGATGAGCACTTTTTTCTGGGGAGAGGCGAATGGTAAAGGTAAAAAAAAAATGGGTGGCCTGGAATTCTATTTGTCGTTATGTGGAGGAAGGTGGCTTGGCTCTAAGGAATCTTGATGATATGCAACAAGCCTTTCATACTAGATTTGCTTGGAATCTTTTTCAAGGTAACTCTTTATGAGCCCTTCATACTAGATTTGCTTGGACCCTGGTTGATCCAACAAGGGGTACAAGGTTTAGGAAAATGATTGCTAAAACCCTTCCTTTGGTTTTGGATAATTCTAAGTGGCGCCTAAAGGAAGGAAATGTTTTCTTTTGGTATGATAAATGGCGGGATAGCGGTCCTTTAGTTAATGATATGCATATTGTGGGTCATCCTCTTCTTAAAGTTAAGGATTGCAAATTATCTAATAGTTGGGATGTGGATTTTATTCTCCAATTAATGGGCCCGGAAAACCTTGATGGTATCTTAGAAAATATTTGTAAGACTAAACCAGGTTTGGATGTGTTGATCTTGACCAATAATGATAACAACTTGTTTTCCACCAAGTTGAATTGTGTTCGTATCAGGGGTAGCACTCTTGAAGGGCATTCTTGGATGTGGCATAAGAGTCTTCCTCTTAAAATGTCCATCAATATGTGGAAAGCTTGGTATATGGCTTTTAGCGTGGATCATCATCTTCGCCATATTGGCATTCCTATTATTTCTTGTTGTGATTGTTGTGCTAACGGTCACTATGAAGACCAGAATCATGTTTTGTTTGCAGGTGAAATTGCTAGCATCGTTTGGCGTTATTTTGGTGCTAGCCATGGTATTCCGAATGGCTATAACTGGAAAGAAACGGTGCAGACTTGGTTTTTTCGTGTGAAATTATCGTCTCAAGTTGGCATTATTGTGGGATTATTCCAGTAGTTATTACATGGAGAATCTGGCAGAGGCGTTGTTTGGCGTGGATGGAGGGACGCTTTGAATCTGCCTTTGATATTATTCACTTTGTTCGTCGGTGGATTAGTCTTATTTGTCATGATATGCATAATGGTTCTTACATTTCTAGTTTTGATTTGCAGGTACTTGAGAGTTTGCATGTCCAAACTGTGTTCCCTCCCGTTTGATGTTGCAAAGCTATTGCTTAGCAACGGCCTCCGACGGGTTGGGTTAAACTAAACACAGATGGTAGTAGTTTGGGTAATCTGGGCGCCTCAAGTGTGGGTGGGATTATTAGAAATGATCATGTTAATTTAATTCATGCTTTTGCTTCTTTCATTGGTACAGGCTCTAATAATCAGGCAGAGCTTTTAGCTCTCCTTCATGGGCTCCAGGTTTGTAAATCTTTATCTTTCAATTATGTGGAAATTGAACTTGATTCTATGACTGTTATTTCTTGGTGGAGGAGTAAAAGATGTGGGGTGTGGTACTTGGAGGATTTCTGGGAGGAAATTCTTGACATTATGAGTTCCATGACTTGTTCGGTTCACCATATTTTTTGTGAGCGAAATAAAGTTGCAGATTGGTTGGTAAAGCATAGGGCTTCTGGTAGTGATTCAATTTTTTCCCACTTGACGGAGACTCCCTGAGCGTTGCGTGGGCTTATTCACATGGACTACTCCGGGATACCTTCGCTTCATCTTAGTGAGTCTCGTTTGTCTTTTGCTTGAGGTTTCGTTGCTCTTGTTTTTATTTATTTTGGTTTGGTCTTTTTTTGCATTTTGGGTTAACTTTGTATCCCAGTTGCTTGATTTGTAACCACGGTTTTCCTCCGCCACAAGTAAGGGTTATTAATAATATTGGGGAGGGGTCACTCTTGGACCCTAACTCTTTAAAAAAAAAAAAGTGCGCCCAGTATGTCTTCCTTATGTATGAATTTGATTATGTCCAAACTAGTATGCGGTATTATAGTATGGTTCAGGGTGTCGATTTACAGGGAGTCGGAAGAAACACAACAAGATGCAAGCTTAAAAGAAAAGATCAAATTATAATATGTCAAGAATCTGAAAATTCTACCTAAAGCACTTAATTAAAATGAGATTAGGGCACAGAGAAGAAGGCAAGTAAAGGTTTGGTCTTCCATCAACCGGATCCAATACTCTGACTTTTTCAATCCAAACTATACACAATTATGAATTATAGCACCAAATTCCTAATTGGGAGATATTACATTATATTCATCTACTTTTGCAAATTTTATTCTAGAATCTATTCTCCTTTTGCAAACACAATTTTCATATATAAAAATGAATATCAAATCCAACGACGACACTATGTTCACAAACAATAATGTAGCAAAAGATCACATCACTGGCATAAAAAGCCCGTTTAAGTCAAAACCATATATTCATAATCCTATAGCTCAACAAAATCAAACCATAGTAAGATTTAATATAATTGTCTCAAATTTAGAATATCCAAAACAGATAGAGAATTGAATCCTAGAATCTTAAACAATAAAGCTTAATTTATGAATTGAAATAAAGTCAAAATATTTTCACCGATCAATTTCCGTCCTAGGCTTTACCTAAGATTTAGTTCTCCATAGAAGAACTAAAAAATTAAAATGATATTTTTCTCTTCTCTAGAACTGTGCCTCCTCTCCTAAAAAACTCCTCAATTTTGTGCTAATGATATGCTTATATAGGGTAGGAAAGAAACCCTAATGCTTATTTAGGAAAGAATCGCCTAAATTTTAGGACTCAGCTTGAAAGCCACGTAAGCATTTCAAGATTTCAAATTTAGAAATTCTTATTAGAGACAAATTTGTTGCCCTTTAAAATATATTTCTAACGCATCAAGAATTGCATCAATTCGATATGGGAGTGGAAGTTTATGATCAAAATACTAAAATATATCTATGTTGTCTCCTAGCGAATTTCGGACTTCAACTTCTTGCGGTTTCCTTTGGTGATATATATATATATATTTTAATCTTGATCCAAATTGCTCTCAAACCCCATCATTATCCTTATTTGAAAAGTCCTACACTCATTGAAAGTTCTTAGCTTGTTTCAACATCTTGCCCACTTGAAAGCCCTTATTTGAATTTGACTGGGCTTTGATTTGCTCGTTCATAAACTTTGAAATTAAACATAAAAATCTGTTTAGGAGTATCCCAAAGTAAATAGAAACTCAATTCAAGAATACATATTAATTTCTATATTTTCTATTCATATTTTAACATTTTAGTCCAATAATAAAGTATTTAGAGTGCACTTTCGTACACTCATCACATCCCTCAACTTGCTTATTGCGAGTCCCTAGCAATTCTATGCTAAAGAGATAAAAGAGATGAGAATCTCTAAAATAGGCCACCAGTTCACATTTTTCGGATTCACTTATCAAAACAAACTAAGGAATCCAATAACCCATCAAGATCAATCCACTTATAGCAATTCACAGAGTGTGTGTTCTCCAAGCCATAACTGTCTTACCACTAACCTTGACACATGCAACAATAAGAACGTCTCAAGCAAAAGATTCAACTCCATAACTCACGGGTATAATAGTGTTTCGGATAAGGGTTTTCTCTATGGAGTTGACAAGTGGTGTACACACAATCACAAAGAGATTTAGGTAATTATGAACAAGCAATAAGCAAGCATTGATCTTTTGATAGGAACACTAACAAATGAGAATTCAATCATTCTTTCCACATGCTTACTTGGGATTAGAACGGTAAAAAAAAAAGGTTATAATGTGGCTTAGGTTAGGCTATATGACAAGAAAAGGAAAAAGATTCAAAAACATCCTAGTACATACCTAAAGAATCTTATTGAACATCTCAATAAATCACATCTATCACTTGATGTACTCTTCAACCTTTCAAATCACCAAATAACACCTTTTTTTCTTTCATTTTGTTACTTTTTTATTTTTAGCTCATCAATTTGGTGAACAAGTATATGTCACCCTGATATTCTAGTATTCATACCGAGCCTTGGTATTTTTGCCTCTAAACTCACTCACTTGAATACCTTGTAACTCATGTTCTTCCCTTTTTTCTCTTTTTTTTTTATTCATTGCAAAAACAAAAAAAAAATCCACAACTAGTACACACTTGGATCTAACAAGGGTAGGGAAAATCAGTGTATAGGTTTTACTCCAATGTGGAGTGGTATGAATAATGTAGGTATATGAAGAAAAAATGCTGGCAAGATCCTTTAGATCAATTGGCAACATCTTAGTTTCTTACTAAGAGAACCAATAACCAAATCCCCCCTCCCCCATGTATCAAAAAATAAATTTTAAAAAAAATATGTAAAAAAAAGCTATATGTGTTTATTGGCTCAAAGTTGGCTACTAGGGATCTATAATTCGAAAAATTGGCTTGAAAGGCTCAAACGTTAATCCTAAATTGACCTTCATCATATCCCAAGTATATCCGCCATGATACCACAAACTATACAATGATATTCTAAAAAGAAGTGCTCAATTCAAAAAATCAATAAACGCTTATCACAATTTTCAGCATTTGTTGGCTCTCAATGCTCTCCAAAACTCACAAATAAAGACTTAAGCAAAAGAGTTCTCCAGATACATGTGTCAAACCATCATCTTACCACAAAACTTGGATGAATGCATTAGAAATCCTGTGAATACCTCAGCATAACGATCAAGATGAGTTTGTTGAATTCACTAAGATGGCGATGCATGAGAATAAGTACACATGTGAAGGGATGTACGTGTGATGCTAAAAAAACATTCTAACACCTGTAAACGTGCTATAGAGTTCCAACAAGCATTTGTGAATGCATAATTTAAACCACCCCCCAACTTAAACGAAATATTTCCTCAGTGTTTAAAAATAAAACTGAATAGAGTAACTAAAGAGGGTAGAATGCACCTGATGTGTGACATGAGTAACCTGGTAAGCATAAGAGATGGTAAACTAAAATGGCAAAATGACACTATCTTGCAAAAAAAAAAAACAAAGAAAACAGTAACAAACAAAAAAGAAAGAAAAGGAATGAAATGAAAAAAGAAACAAAAGAAAAGGAAAGAAAATTTAAAAAAACATACCTGCATGGTGTGGTTAAGGTTGATAAGTATTTTTAGGTGTTGACCATTTACTTTAAAGACCTGACCATCCCTAATATCCTCTATTTCTACCGCCCCATTTTCAAAAACATGCTCCACTACAAAGGAGCCGGTCCACCTAGACGAAATTTTTCTTGGGCGCTTGTGAAGTCTAGAATCATATAAGTATACTCGGCCATTAGGTTTAAACGTCTTCCTAACAATATTTTTTTATCATGAAATGCTTTCATTTTAGCCTTATAGATTTTAGAGTTCTCATAAGCATCATTTCTCAATTCATTTAACTCAATTAATTGAAATTTCCTAAGTTTACCTGCAATCAATTTCGAAGAAATACTAACATGAGAAGTGTCACATAGGCCGAGAAATGCATGCTTTAAACTTGAGGGCGGCAGTTTCAATTCCAATTTGGGACTCTTCAAGCTTGAAGGAATTTTTTTTTCAATTTTCTTACGCAACTTCTCAAATTTTGGTTGCCAAGTCTGTGTTCCATAATCCCAAGTTTCATAAAAAATAGCACAAATATCAACATCAGATGAATCACTAATAGTATCAAACTCAGAATTAACAAGGAAATATTCAAGGGAATCGTAATCATGAGTTGTGTGAATTCCCTTATCTATGAGTGCGTCGATCATGTACGTTTGTTGGCACTCATCATCCTCCCTGAGCTGCTTACCAATGTGGAATATGTTAACCTCAATGGTCATGTTTCTAAATGATAGTTTCATTAGCCCATTTCTGTAGTTTATAAGTGCATTAGCTGTAGTAAGGAAATGTCTACCTAATATGAGAGGAATCTTTGAGTCAGACTCAACAACTGACTGAGTATCCAAAATTAAAAAATCAACAGGTTAGTAAAACTTTTCAATTTAGATTAAAGCATCCTTAACTATCCCTCTCGGTTTCTTAACTGAACGGTTAGCCAATTGAAGTATAATAGAAGTGGGTTTAATTTCACCCAAACTAAGCTGCAAATAAATGGAATAAGACATCAAATTTACACTAGCTCCTAAATCTAGCAATGCTTGTCCAAACTCATGAATCCCAATATTACATGCAATGGTTGGACAATCAGGATCCTTGTACTTAGGAGGAATTCGCTACTTAATTAAAGCACTAACTTGCTCTATCAGGAATGCTAACTTCTTAACATGGTTCTTTCTCTTAACTGTACACAAATCCTTGAGAACTTTTACATAAGTAGAAACTTGTTTAATAATATGCAAAAAAGGAAGATTGATTTTTACCTACCTGAGGTAAAAATCAAAAGTTCGCATACCGGATTTTAAAGCTTGAAGAAATAGTACCTTAACTAGGCTCTTGATTACCTCGACTTCCTTGGGCAACTCAGCACTATCATTGCTTTGTTCCTCTTCAACATTCTCTAGCTTATCAGCTGTTGGGATGTGTAAGGACTTACCACTTCATGTCAAAATGGCATTGACCTCCTTCAAATTCCCTTGAGCCATATGTTGACCTTGGGGTGTGGATTGAGCTTGAGAAGGGAAGTTTCCATGCTCATTCACTCAAAGAGCTCATCAATTTGGATACATGGCTTTTTATCTCTTTGTTTTCTTCAACAACTTCCATAATCAAATATTCAAAGTTTTGATTAGGTTTACCCTATGCCTCAATAAAAGCATGTAAATTATCTTCTAAGGGGTTCCTAGAAGAAGATGATGCATGATACGGTGTAGGGTAGGCTCTAGGTGGTTGTGCAGGCTGCTGGTTTTTAGATTTCTAGCTAAAATTGAGGTGATTACGCAGCCCATGATTGTACGTATCGGAGAAAGGTGCAAAAGGCTTCTTGTATATACCTAAGGCATTACATTGTTCCTCATATATTTCCCTCATTTCAGCAAATGTGGAGCACTCTTGAGCTAGGTGATCTACCCCACCACACACAAAACACGATCCAAATGACTCTACACGAGTAGCCATGTGTGTTGGCTTTAAATGTTTAGTTTTTAACACCTCTAACTCCCTAGTAAGCATCTCCACCTTAGCTTTTAGGTTATCCTATTCCCAAAGATGGTAAATTCCTCCACCATTTGGATTTCCAGCAGGCCGTGACCTATTTGTACTCTCAGTAGCACTAGGTCCAGTCCAAGTATGAGCCTTTACAGCAAGCTCATTGAGATATTCTATGGCCTCATCTGGATTTTTTCGTAAAAATTCACCATTACACACCATCTCTATGAATTGACGTTCTAGGTGTAAGTCCCTCATAGAAATAACTAACTAAGCCCTAGTTCTCATACACATAGTGAGGACACATACACAACAACTCCTTCAACCTCTCCTGAGCCTGATACAAAGTCTTACTATCCTTTTGTGTAAAGGTGGAGATCTGCCTTTTCAAAGCATTTGCCTTATGTTGGGAAAAATATTTGTTAAAGAAGACCTGTGTCATCTCATTCCATGATCCTATGGATCGTGATCTTAGTGAGTACAACCAGCTCTTTGCTCTATCCTTCAAAGAGAAATGAAAGAACTTAAGTCTCACAACATCATCTGTAGCATTTTGACTATGGAAAGTCGCAACTACTTCCTTAAACTCCCTAATGTGCAAATAAGGATTTTCATTCTTTAAACCATGAAAGGTGGGAAGTAGTTGTATCATCCCTAGTTTAAAATCAAGTTGACGAGTGTTGGCTGGAAACATGATGCATGATGGTGTGTGTGCGTGTAGGGTGGAGGTAATCCTGAAGAGTTCTAGTTGGTTGATCTTCATGTTCACACATTTCTTCGGGACTATATGAATTGTCAAATAAAGAATTTAAAAAATTTAATTCTGACTCTAGAACAGGCCTACAAGCAAATCTATCCAATGTGTCCCTAAATCTGTGTATGCAAGGTAAAAAAAAATACCAAAAACTAAAAATGCTACGAAAAGAAAAAAAAAATAATGCAACAAGCTAAAAGAAGGAATGAAGTTACCGTCTTTACAAACTACTGAAATAAATGATGCCTTGTATTGATTCTTACACCGTACTACCCGGAAACGGTATCAAAATTTGATTACACCCCAACTAGTATGCGGTGTTATAGTATAGTTTAAGGTGTTGAACCACTGGGAGTCAGAAGAAACACAACAAGATGCAAGTTTAAAAGAAAAGATCAAATTATAATATAACAAGAATCTGAAAAATTCTACCTAAAGCATGTAATTAAAATGAGATTAGGCATGGATAAGAAGGCAAGTAAAGTTTTGGGCTTCCATAAACCGGATCCAATACTCTAACTTTTTCAATCCAAACTATATACACACTTAAGAATTATAGCACTAAATTCCTAATTGGAAGATATGACATTATATTCATCTACTTTATCAAATTTCATTCTAGAATCTATTCTCCTTTTACAAACCACAGTTTCTATATATAAAAATGAATATCAGTTCCAAAGACAACACTATGTTCACAAATAATAATGCAGCAAAAGATCACATCAATGGCATGAAAAGCATGTTTAAGTCACAATCATGTATTCATAATCCTTTACCTCAACAAAATCAAACCATAACAAGATTTAATATAATTGTCTCAAACTTATAATATCCAAAACAAATAGATAATTTATCCTAAAATCTTAAACAATAAAGCTTAATCTATAAATTAAAATAAAGTCAAAGTATTTTCACTAATCAATTTCCACCCTAGGCTTTACCCAAGATTTAGTTCTCCATAGACGAAATAAATAATAAAAATGGTATTTTTCTCTTCTCTAGAACTGTGCCTCCTTCCCTAAAAAACTCCTCAATTTTGTGCTAATGATATGCTTATATAAGGTAGGAAAGAAACCCTAATGTCTTCATGATTCCCGTATTGTCTTCATGATTCCCGTATAAGAAAATTGCCTAAATTTTAGGACTCAGCTTGGAAGCCACGTAGGCACTATAGGCGTTTAAATTTATAAGTCCTTATTATAGACAAATGTGTAGTCCTTTAAAATAGCTTTCCAATGCATCAAGCATCGCATCAATACAATATGTGAGCAGAAATTTACGATCAAAATACTAATGTATGTGATAGGCCTTGGTGTTCAGAGGAAGGCTTAAAGACGAATCCCAAAATAGTTGGGATGAGCCGGGACGTGAGTTGCATGCAGCACGTATACAATGTTGGTAGCAAACGAGGCCATTAAGCACGAGAAGAATGTGTGCTGGGGAGGACTGGGTCGTAGTTTAACTTGCAGAAGTGGAAGGAGTAGTTGCGAGTTATACGTCATTTTCATTTTCGTTTGTTATGCTTTGTTTTACGTGGAGTTGCATGTTCCATTTTACATGTTTTACGTGTTCTGTTTTATGTGAGTTAAGTTCTAGTTGAAAGCTGTTAGTTTTTCCTTGTATTTTGGTTTGTTGATTAGTTTCCTTGTATTTCGGTTTGTTTGTTAAGTGGTTTTGCTATTTAAGCAGCCACGGGTTGTTAGTGAAGGATTATGCCAAGTTTATCCAAAATCTGAGGTACTTTTCTCACCCAAAGAGAAACAATTTATCTTAGCGTTTATTTACTCTGTTTGGGACCTATCATTGGTACAAGAGCCAGGTTACTTATGGGAACTAACAAGGAGCGAATTGAGCACTTAGAATCTGGACTCGGTGCAGTTCAGGAAGGACTACAGGGAATGGAGTTTGGGATGAACGACCAACTCCACCATTTGGAAGAAGCTCTTAATAGACTTTCGAATTTGTTGATCACAAATCAGGAGAATCCCAACCACGACAACCATCACCGCAAAGGCAACGCAGGGGGTCGGCAAATCGTCTCCTCCAAAACGGCGAGGCTGGAATTCCCACGATTTTCAGGAGATGACCCAACCGAATGGTTCAACCATGTGGAACAATTCTTTGAATACCAGAGCACGGCTGAAGACCAAAAGGTTACCATGGCTGCTTACCACCTTGAAGGGGAGGCCAATCTGTGGTGGCAGTGGCAGTGGCTTTGGAGGACGTTACAGGAGAACATGTGATTTCCTGGGAAAGATTCCAAGAAATATTATGGGCTCGCTTCTATCCATCAGGCTGTGAAGACTTTGATGAAGCTCTCTCAAGAATTAAGCAATTGGGGACATTGAGAGACTATCAACGTGAGTTTGAGAAGCTCAGCAACAAGGTACGTGGATGGACGCAGAGGGCATTGGTGGGAACGTTCATGGGCAACTTGAAAGCTGAGATTTCTGATGGGATTCGAATGTTTAAGCCACAGTCACTCAAAGAGGCCATTAACTTGGCATGGATGAGGGACGATCAACTTACACAGCAGTAAAAGTTTGAGCAATCCCCACCTACAAGAGCTCTTTTAGCTCTTCCACAAGCCACTCATGTAGCTCCTGCTACAGCTACGACCGCTATTCAGCGTTTATCTTGGGAAGAAATGCAAAGGAGAAGAGCACAAGGCCTCTGTTTCAACTGTAATGAACGCTTCACAGCTGGGCATAGATGTCAAAAACCGCAGTTATTACTCTTGAAGGGGCATGCGGGTAACGTGGTATATGAAGACATTACTAATCAGCAGACGTTGGAGGAAGACCAAGGTTGAGGATGCCATGTGGGAGAAGAAACAATCGTTGTTGGACCAGTTCCCTTCGATGGACCTTGAGGACAAGAGTCCACTTGATGAGAGGGGATAGGCCTCAGCGTATAGAGGAAGGCTTAAAGCCGAGTCCCAAAATAGTTGGGATGAGCTGGGACGTGAGTTGCATGCAGCATGCATACAATGTAGGTAGCAAACGAGGCCATTAAGCACAAGAAGAATGTGTGCTGGGGAGGACTGGGTCATAGTTGGACTGGGTCGTAGCTTAACGTGCAGAAGTGGAAGGAGTAGTTGCGAGTTATACGTCATTTTCATTTCTGTTTGTTATGTTCTGTTTTACATGTTTTACGTGTTCTGTTTTACGTGAGTTAAGTTCCAGTTGAAAGCTGTTAGTTTTTCCTTGTATTTCGGTTTATTTGTAAAGTGGTTTTGCTATTTAAGCAGCCACGGGTTGTTAGTGAAGGATTATGCCAAGTTTATCCAAAACCTGCGGTACTTTTCTCACCCGAAGAGAAACAATTTATCTTAGCATTTATTTACTCTGTTTGGGACCTATCAGTATGTCCAAGCTATCTCTTAGCGAATTTTGAACTTGGACTTCTTGCAATTTCCAAATTGGCTCCCGAACCCCATCATTATCCTTATTTGAAGAGTCCTATACTCGTTGAAAGTTCTTAGCTTTTCCAACATCTTGCCCACTTGAAAGTCCTCCTTTCAATTTGATTGGTCTTTGACTTCTCTTTTATAGACTCTGAAATTAAACATAAAAATCTGTTTAAGAGTATCCCAAAGTAAATAGAAACTCAATTCAATAATACATATTAATTTCTATGATTTCTATTTATATTTTAGCATTTTAGTCTAATAATAGAGTATTTAGAGTGCACTTTCGTATATTCATCAAGATTCCATAACCCGCGGCCACAGGCAGAATCAAAATCTACTTAGATTTGCTACCCCTAGCTCACGGGGTTCAATAGGGGGTAATGACCTACTACAAGTGCAAGATGAGTTTATATTCATGTTCATGTTATTTACGTATGTATTATGAGTATGCCCATTTTTCAAGAAACCTAATGTTTATTATGTTTACTGTATGATGTGTTGCTATTGAGTATTTGACTCATTTTTGTATATTTTTCTATTTTTAAACCACCACAGGTGATGACATTTATGAGGATGAGACTACAGGACAGGACTTGACCCAGGGAGGTGAGGCAGAGGCCTAGATAGTTTATGTCATCTTCAGTTTATGATTTAAGGTTGAAGTAAATTATTTTGATAAGCACATGAGATTTTAGTATTTTATTTAAATAAGTGCTTCTGCAAACACTATTTTGGATTTTAAATATTCAATAAAGTTTGTTTCATTTATGGAATCTTTCGCATTTGGTGCATCATTAAAAGAAAAGGTTTTAGTCAAGTTTAGTAGCACACTAGCTTCCTGAAAATTCTAAAAATGTCTTTATTGGGGAGCGGGGTGTTAGAAAAGTGGCGGGTTGGAAGGTAAAGAGCACATTGCACTATGTGAAAAAAAGTCTTTAGACTCGAGGTTTTGGAAGGTGATTTTGGAGGTCCTTCCTGAGGTGATGACTAATATGAAGGTATGCATTAGGTAGGGCAAAGGTTCTTTCTGGTTTGACAGGTGGTTGACGAATGGTCCTCTTTGTGAATCAACGACAATTCTGGAGAATCCGAGACTCAAAGTTAAAGAGTGTTGGATAGATGGGGAATGGGATGTAGACTTGCTACATAATCTGGTTGGTCGTACTAAATCTGCTGAAATCATTAATGAGGTGGGAGGGTATAGACGTGGCTTGGATTTAGTGGTGTGGAAGCCTACAGAGATGGTGTATTTACTACGGCTTTGGCATAGGAGGTTACCAGGGTGCGAAATGATGAGGTACCATGATGAGAGAAGTCTGGAAGAGGGTTGTGTTGGCTCTAGGAGTTCATTGCTTTGGCCCAAACACTTGGTGGAGCACAGTGACCATGTGGTCATGTGGTTCAATTGTGCCAAAAAGTCCTTGCAAAGGAGTGTATTAATTGGCTAGGTGCCGGGTTTGATTCTTTGGAGCTTATGGGTTAGAAGATGTAAGGCTTGCATGGAAGGAGTTTTTAGGCTCAGTGGACTCAGTGTGGTTATCTATTAAATACTGGTTGAGGACTATTTTTGCTTCTATTAAGCAGGTGTCGGCTTTATCTCGTGCAAATAGAAAATTATTGGAGGAATTACAAATTCCAATTTTCTCTAACAAGAACAGGTTGCCCAGGTTGATACGGTGGAGGCGGCCAGCTGCGGGGTGGGTTAAGCTCAACATAGATGGTAGTTGTAGAGGCAATCCCGGGACTTGTGGTGGAGGAGGGTGATTCGGGATGATGAGGGCTGCTTCTTAGTTGGGTTCTCGGAAAGGAGAGGCTGGTATTGTGTTGAGTCTTGTTGGTGAGGCTTCGATCCCACGGAGATTAGAGGGTGTGCTTCAAATGGATAGACTGGGTCTTCCTTTTTTTAGAGGCTAACTGTTTCATGTATTGTCTGCTAGAGTGGTCGTGTTATGTTTTGCACGTTATTGGTTTCGGGAGTCTGTTTGTTAGGGAGTCTGTATTGTTGAAGGTTATTTTAAATAAAATGCCGTAACTTGTTTTTGGCAAAAAAAAACAGATAAAATGGTTGCAGGAATATTTTTATTTTCCACAAGGGTGGCTCGACAGACAAAACCAATCGATTAGTGCATTATTTTCTTCTTAACCATTAAAAAAAAAACAGTTTTAATATTTAAAATAAAAAAAATCAATTCAATCTATTTTTTAATATTTAAGAAAATAAAAAAATAAAAAACAAAAATGCATCCATCGCGCAAATGCTGATCGGTAGACCATCGGTCTACCTAAGATTTTTCTTTACACAAATTTCACTTATTTAAAAAGTGAGTTATAAAAGAGTTGTGCCTCTACCACTTTTCAAATAATAAAAGCCATCGCTCATGCTTTCAGGGCCGACAGCTTTTGGAACAATTATGATGCTACCGTCTTTATCAATGGATTGGGACACTGGCCAGGAGGCAAGAATCTTTTTGTTTGGTATTTAATGCATGTCTCGATCGAGTACCAATCCCACAATAATGTTCACTTTCAGATACTGATCATTTGAATCGTCTTCGAGAAAATTATTTCACCACGTTGGTGGGAGAAAATTCAGAAGGATCTACACCCTACGAGAGAAGCTACCAAGCTACCGACAAGGCCAAATGGCCTTTTATTATTTTTATTTTTATTTATTTTATACATTTATTTTATGTTTTTTTAAATATATATGTTTAAAATTCATAAAATTATTAAAAAATACGTCTTTAATTATTAAATAAAAAAATGGATAGACTCAATGGCAGAACCAGGAAAGTTAAAACTATAATAAAATATTTATTTATGAAAAGTCATGCATGATTTTATATGAAGATTTATGCATCAAAATATTTATGAAAAATCATGATTTTATGTGAGAAAACATGTATCACGGAAATTTATAAAAGAATGCGATTTCATTTGAAATCTATGATATGATATGACAAGTATGCATGCGATTTCTTTTGAAATCTTTGATATGACAAGTATGCAAGTATGATTATGATTAAGTATGAATGATAAGATATGTAATGACATATGTTATGATATGAAGATGGTACCTATGTTATGGGCATATTGCATTGCCAGGTCGTACTTGCTAGTACTGCACCCAGTATGTCCTCCTTATGTATGGATTTGATTACGTCCAAACTAGTATGCGGTATTATAGTATAATTCAGGGTGTCGATCTACAGGGAGGAAGAAACACAAGAAGACGTAAGCTTAAAAGAAAAGATCAAATTATAATATGTTAAGAATCTAAAAATTCTACGTAAAGCACGTAATTAAAATGAGATTAGGGCTCCGATAAGAAGGCAAGTAAAGTTTGGGCTTCCATCAACCGGATCTAATGCTTGGAAATTGTCAATCCAAACTATATACACAATTAAGAATTGTAGCACTAAATTTCTAATTGAAATATATGACATTATATTCATCTACTTTCTCAAATGTAATTCTAGAATGTATTCTCCTTTTACAAACTACAGTTTTCATATATAGAAATAAATATCAGATACAAAGATGACACTATATTCATAAATAATAATGCAGCAAAAGATCATATCAATGGCATGAAAAGCCTGTTTAAGTCACAACCATATATTCATAATCCTATAGCTCAACAAAATCAAACCATAGCAAGATTTAATATGATTGTCTCAAACTTATAATATCCAAAATAAATAAAGAATTGAATTCTAGAATCTTAAACAATAAAGCTTAATCTATGAGTTGAAATAATGTCAAAGTATTTTAACCAATCAATTTTTACCCTAGGCTTTACGCAATATTTAGTTCTCCATAGAAGAACTAAAAAATAAAAATGATACTTTCCCCTTCTCTAGAACGGTGCCTCCTCCCCGCAAAAACTCTTCAATTTCGTGATAATGATATGTTTATATAAGGTAAGAAAAAAACCCTAATGTCTTCTTGATTCCCCCATAAACAATCACCTAAATTTTAGGACTCAGCTTGGAAGCCACGTACGCACTTCAGCTGTTTGAATTTAAAAATCCTTATTAGAGACAAATTTGTAGCCCTTTAAAATAGATTTCCAGTGCATTAAGAATAGCATCAATCAGATATGGGAGTGGAGATTTAAGATCAAAATACTAAAATATGTCTAGGCTGTCTCCTAGCGAATTTTGGACTTGGACATCTTGCGGTTTCCTTTTGTATTTTTGTATTTTTTTTCTTGATCCAAATTGCTCTCACACCCCACATTATCCTTATTTGAAGAGTCATACACTCGTTGAAAGTTCTTAACTTGTTCCAACATCTTGTGCACTTGAAAGTCCTCATTTGAATTTGACTGAACTTTAACTTGCTCTTTTATAGACTCTAAACTTAAACGTAAAAATCTATTTGAGCTTTAGAGTATACTTTCGTACACTCATCACATCCTCCAACTTGCTTACTAGTAGTCCCTAGCAATTTCTATGCTAAAGAGATGAAAGAGATGAGAATCTCTAAAATAGGCCACCAATTCCAAATTCACATATCAAACAAACTAAGGAATCTAATAACCCATCAAGAACAATCCACTTATAGCAATTCACAGAGTGTGTGTGTGTTCTCCAAGCCATAATTGTCTTATCACTAACCTTGACACATGCAACATCAAGAACTAATTGTAAATGATGGCTGGGATACCGAGAGGTTAGAGGTGTTGGTGGGACAACAAAATGCAATTGAGGTTATGAGGATGATTGGAAGTTTAAGAAATGAAAAAGATGTTTTAATTTGGCTTCCTAACAAGCAGGGGGAGTTTTCTACAAAATCAGCATGGGAGGTTCTAAGAATTAAAATGCAAAGGTTTGATTGGGCAAGATGGGTATGGCATAGTCTTATCCCGAAAAAAATTTCGATTGTTATGTGGAAAGCATCATTTGGTTGTTTAAGTGTGGATGAGAGAATACGTAGGCTGGGAATTGACATTGTTTCAAGATGTAATTGCTGTGTGGAGGGTCATGAGGAAGATCTGGATCATGTACTTGGTAGGGGTGAATTTGCACAGCAAGTATGGAAAAAAGTTTCAGCTGAGTTAGAAGTCCCTTTCTTGTCTCAACAATCTTGGAGGGATAGAATCCATATGTGGTTTGCAAGATCTACTAGAAATACACAGGTTGGTATATTGTTGGGTTTAATCCCAGTTGTAGTGACATGGAGATTGTGGAGAAGGCGCTGTCTTGCACGAATGGAAGGGAAATATGAAACTGTCCAGCAAGTGTGGTACTCGATTCTATTATGGGTAAAGAGGCTTGCAGCTGATAACAAAGTGAAGAAGTTGTCATCACAGGATTTAAAGATTTTATCAAAGCTGGAGATCCAACCCGTGCAGACTAGGCCTCCAAAAATTGCTATTGTTAGATGGTTAAAGCCTCATATTGGTAGATTAAAGCTGAATTTAGATGGGAGTTCTATGGGGAATCCGGGTCCAGCTGGGGGAGGGGGAGTTCTTAGGAATCATGAAGGGAAGTTAGTCTTTGCTTTCTCAAAATCCTTTGGTTCTATTACGAACAATGAAGCGGAGTTGCGGGCTGTTTTTGAAGGCATTAAAATATGCCAACAAATGGGTTTTTGGTCTATTGATATTGAATGTGATTCTTTGATTGTGGTTTCTTGGTTGAGGAGTCGAGTTTGTATAGTTTGGTACCTGTGGGACTTTTGGGATCAGTTAATGACTGTGTTGGTTGGGTTTGATTTTTCTATTACGCATTCGTTTAGAGAAGGGAACAATTTGGTTGATGCGTTGGCTAGAGTTGGGGCTTTGGGGGAGGAGTTACTAGTATTAGAGGCAGTAGATCTGCCAAGAGAGATGAGAGGTTTGTACAGGTTAGATTTAATGGGTACACCTTACATTAGGTGTCGATTTTAATTTCTGGAGTGTTTCTTTGTTTGGTTCTGGAGTGTTATTGAGCTGAAGAATTATCTGTTTCTTTGTTTAGTTTTGTTGAGTGAGTTTGGTTAGTTTGTTATGGTTTTCCTCCGCCATAAGTGAGGGTTTATTAATAAACATGGGGAAAGGTCACTGACTTGTGGCCCGGACTCTTAAGAAAAAAACAAAAAAAATAAAAAAAATAAAAGTAGTGTACTTCTCTCTATTTTGATCAAGTGGTAAGTAACTAAAAACAACTATGAGATGTATGGTAAAATAATAGCTATCTCCTATGATGCTTTGCCCTTCATCCCATGAGAATTAATTTTGGAGTCATTCTCAGCATACTTCCAAAACTAGAAATCAAAGAAGTTATATCACCATCCTACGCCCACGGGGTGTTTGAATAAAAAATTCACTATAATAGGAGATTTTATAGTCTCTCATTGCCTCTCGTATCTCACAATACATTGGAGGTCAATGAGCCTTTTGCCTAGAGAAGATAAGATCTCTAGAGTCTCTTAAGTTGAGATAGAAGAGACCTTCCAAGAAAGCCATGAAAGGTCGTCTTGAAGTCCCATTGTCTTTGCTAGGAAGACCCCTTTTATTGAGGCTTTCAGGAGTAGTTTGTAATACCCCGGTCCCGGAGGGGTCAGAGAGTTACTCCTTGTCACTCAAAATCATTTTTCAACCACATAGTTATAGACTCCAATGTTTTCAATAACACATACAACTCACTGTTACAGATCAACTAATCCAATAAGAGTAATCTAAACGCCACAAAAATCTCAAAATGAACCTATCAACCTTTCAAGATACCGCCAAGTCAGCGGAGCAAAACAGAGCTATCGAATAAAATCTCCGATAACCAAAATACCATCTCTGTACTTGATCCACTATGCTCAGGTAGCCTTATACACAATTTCTAGTATTGAT
>QEOT01008436.1:215211-261557 GCA_003123785.1 Pterocarya stenoptera | reverse complement strand
AAAAAAAAAAAAAAAAAACACGGAAGAAACAGATGATATTATGGCATGTTGATGGCCCTAATTAATTGGATACATGAATTTGTTTGAATCTGGTTTGGATAGTGAAAGCCTCCATCCCATCCAATCTCATCTCAATATCTAAATATAAATACAATTTTAATTTTTCAATTTTCTTATCTAATCATTATCTAATTATTACAACTTTTTCAAACTTCTAGATATAACATAAAAAAGTTCAATTTTTTCGAATTTTAAAATAAAAATTATAAAAAAAAATTATATTATAATAATATTTTAACTTTATAAAATTGTTATTCAACTTTTTCTCAAATTTCTTAAAATTCTATAAAAATATCTTAAATCAAACTATTTTATTATTATTAATAAAGCATTTAACCACTATTATCATATTATCTCATCTAATCTTGTTATCCAAACCAAGCTTGCTATTGTGGCCATTACTCTTTGTTTAGTACCTAAACGACGGCCTAGCTTGTATTCTTCAGAGACGTTGCAGCTATCAAAATCTAAAACTTCTTGGGTACGGTGTGATAAGAACAAGAGCATCGATGGCACGAAGATATTGATTATGTGGGCTCACGTTAATAACTATTAAATTATCTTTTCCCGAGAAGTTAAACTACTTATAAGTTGAATTAGATTTAATTATTTATAAGTAACACTCCACTCCTAAGGTTTAAAAAGAAAATCACTTTTAAAAATTTTCAGAGAAGCCAAAGTATTATTACTGAACCTGACTTAAAAATATTTTTATTTTATTCGGAAGTGCCAAGTACAAAGATTCATTGTAATAAATATAATCGTTTTGTATTAAAATACTGAAATCACCAATGAGAGTACGCAGAAACATTTATTAAAATTTCTCAAAATCTATGTCATAAAAATAGTAACTTAAAATTTCTGTACATGATTTAGGTCACTGTCACGCCTCCCTGGACTAAGTTTCATCATGCAGCTCTACCTTCATAAATATTTTGATCTGGGTGGTTTAAAAACATATAAACAAACAAAAATGAGTCGATGACTCAGTAAAAAAACCATCATGACATAAACATACTTAACATAAGATTTTTCATAAAATATTTAATGCTAAGAACTTAAAATCATGATTAATCATACTGATGTTTATGTTATGCATCACGTGTCTTGATTTATCTAAATTAACTGATTGATTTGATTTAACTAACTGAGCTGACTTATCTAGTTGGCCAACACAGTTACCATTGTGTGCAAGGGTTGTGCACTAACTTCTCCTGTTGTAGTAAAGGAAGCTGACTGTGCATTACTCTGATGTACTATAGTGGACCACGCTTGAGTCCATGGCTTGCCTGAAACTGCATTGGTACTATGCATCTAAATGATCATCTGATTAACTAATCTGATATTATCTTGCACTTGAACTTAAGATCACTTACGTGTTTTATGCAACATGAAATGCATAATACATACATAACTATAATATGTGGAATGAATAATGATGAATGGCATGCTTGCAAATATCATGACATGCGTGGTACGTAAACACTATCTTCCAAAGAACTGGCTTAATAATAATAATATATATAACAAGCTAACGTATGTTAATTTTAATTTATGATCAAACTACTTACCTTGCAGCCTTAATCTAATATTTTTCGGCATGAAATCGATCACGTGAACTAGAAGAGGGGAGAAAACGTTAGGGATGTTGGTGGACTAGAGGTGTTCTGCATGATTTTGGGTAAGCAGAAACTGCATTGGGACTTGAAGAGGAATGAGATACAAAGTGCATGGGGCTAAGCGTATATATAAGGAGTCGATTTAAGAGTTTTAATGTGAAGATGATTTATAGAATTGTAAAAGAGTTCTATTAGGGCATGAATCCTAGTGGAAGGTGGAGACGTCCATAGCTAAGTTTGATAAGGCATTCGGTTAAAGAGTTTTAATATGAAGATGACTTGTAGAGTTGTATCATTGTAGGAATACGATGCCGACGAGTTCGACTTCGAGTTAAACTAAGTCACGATCATTCAATAAGAGAGTTCAAATTTAAAAAATTGATCTAATCGTTCATTTAATGTAGGATTAGCAATGATTGAGATTGCGTAATGGACTTTAATCAGTGATAATTTTAAATTGAAATAAATTTCTAATGGCCAATCTTTAAATTCTAAAAGGATTCTAACTCATTCAATAAATAATAAATGAGATTTAACCTAGTTATTAAGCCTAATTAAAATTCCTAATCAATCTTAATAATTTATCGCTCCGTGAGCTTATCCAATATACCTCATCTATTACTATATATAAAAGCCAAGTTCGGCTTCTCCAACGTGTCACGCATTCCATATCTTTCGGTTTTAAATTATGCACTTTCAGTCTTTTGGTATTTGTCATTGCGCCCGAAACAACAGGTTTATTTCTGCGTGGCTCTCACTCAAGTTTATTTCTATCTGGTATTAAACCATTTCACCAAGCCGTCGCACTGTAAAGCCAAGCAAGCATCTTGGCAACCTGCACGTCTAACACCCAAACCAGTAAGGAAACCACCGTAAACGATAGGCACCAAGCCCAAAGCCCCACCACACTACAGCCACCACCACTACGTTAGTTGGAAACCCGAAACCCGACGTGACCCACAAGGGGATTCACCATTGCACCATTCAAACCGAGAGCCTCTGTTTTAGGAGGCCAAAAACAAAACTATTCTATTCATCAAGATTGGAAGATAATCCAAAGCATGGAAATATAATAGAAAAAGCAATATTAAGTGAGGCGACACACTCTGTTTTAGGAAACCAAAACAGGGCATTATAGGAACGTCACAATTGCACCGGTTCTCAAAACTTTTCAAGGTTAAAAACTCAATGCAAGGACCAAAAGAAAGTTTATGGTGAGTGGGATATAGTGGAGAAATTTAATGCGAGTGGGATATATATATATATAACGGTAGTAAACCTGTAGAGTTTGTTTTATGAACATGGGCACTTCGCATATATATATATAATATATAATATATATGGGTTGTGGACACACACACACACACATATATATATATATATAAAAGCTGCTCATTCAAGGTTCATGCCACATATATATAATACATTATATATATACCTGGACACAGTCTCCGCATTTTTATTGATGAGTAGTTGTCTTGACTGTGTTTAACGTGAGTGGGATATATATATATATATTTATATTTATATAACAGTAGTAAGCGGGTTATAGGAAATAAACCTGGACACTCCGCATTGGGTGGAGAATTAGGCACTATTTTCAGTGCAAAAAATCCTCTGTTTCTGTGGGTAAAAAACAGAGACTTCCACTTGCCGTGGTTTTTGGGTAAAAGGCGAGTTACAATTGAAAGGGTGCAAAGAAAGAGTTGCACCAAGTGAGCACCATGAAACATTAAGGGAAGAGACAACCGTTATCGAAACATAAACTGCTATCAAAGAGGCAACCGTTACGTGAAAAGGCTACCGTTTTAAAAAAATAAACTGAAGAGGCAACCGAAGAAACTGAAGTGGCAAATACGAAGCGGTTCTCTTTCTTTCACTCTTTCGATCATATATATTTTGGAAAGTTACATTTATTTGTTTCACTTTCTTCTCCTCTTGCTCTCTCTCAAATCAATGCCACTTCGACCACGACGCCAAGCCACTATATATTTCTGCATTAGACTGTGTTTCGGTTGTGGAGGTGCCGTGACTTCATCTCAAGAATTTTGGTTTCACATCCTGTAGCGGTTAGTGATTTATTATTTCCTAGAATGATATTTTTGTTTTCATGCAATGCATTGGTATTTTTCCTATTCTAAAAACAAGTTGACAGATGTGTTTATGTGTAGAGCCACTCTTTCTGAATTAGTTCCAATACTATGTCATTTCTTTATTATTATTATTTTTAAATCAATGCAAGTTTGGTCTTAGAAAGTCTTCAATTGATGGGCATACATATACATATATGGTGCACAAACAGAAACTAAAACACAAGATTTCACACAACCTTTCAAGTTCTTCGATTGAATAGTAAATAAATAAGGGGCCAAAAATTTTCTGCTCTACTTAATTGGTATGAAAACTGAGGAATCCAATGAACTCGAACTTATTTTGGCGATACTCATGATCACGTTCACCATAATCGTCTGCATGATATGATCCCACAACTTTTAATGCATTATTATTTTTGGTTGGTCTGCTTTAAATGCTCTGCAATTTTTTTTTTTTGTTAAGTGTTGAAAGGAATTTCATACATACATACAATATTATATATATATATATACATATATATTATAAACAGATAGACCTATCGATTCGATTAATGCAATCGGCCGAATCTATCATAAATATACGACCCCATTGTTGGCAAAGAATACATCTTTCTACTACGACTTGATGAGTACAACTTAAAATATGGACGGAAAAATTACACAATTCAACAAATATTTGATCCCGAATTTATAGAATCAAAGTGAATTAAAAAGATAACAATAAATTACACGATTTGGTATTTAATTATATTTTCTATCAGATTTTATATTTATAATGGTTTTAGTTCTCATTGTTCAATCAAATTGTTGGGGGTGTTGATCAGTACATTGATATACTATACTTGACTAGAAATATAATGATTAAAATGTTTTATACATAAATATTTTTTAATGATATTAATCTTATTTCAAGAAACTACTGTAGACATCGATATCGACATCAACTCAAATACAAAGGAGGATGATCATAAATCTCAGGCTACATCATCCAAGAGGAGAAAAATTCAGAAAAAATATTAATTGAACAATCGTGTCTCATATATATATTTTACATTGTTTTAAATTGAACAACCATATATATATATATACACATATGTATATTACATTTTTAATATTGTAAATTGACAATGAAATATTTATTGGTAAAGTGAACTCTTTTATATATGCTTAATAAAATGTATATATATTTGATATACATTTTATTAATAGTTGTGGTAGTGATTATGTATATTAATGAACTATTTCGAGTTATAAAATTCAGCATAAAACACAGAGGAAAAGAATCATAAAACACGGGCTACATCCAAGAGGAGAAAAAAAAAATAGTAGATTGATATAATATTTTAAAATATATTTTTTATAAATGTAAAATATAAATATACAATCGTGTCTCATACTAATTGTATTTATTTTACATTGTTTTAAATTGAACAATCATATATATATATTAAATTTCTAATATTGTAAATTGACCATGAAATATTTATTGGTAAAGTGAACTCTTTTATATATGCATGCTCCATTTTATATATATTTGATATTTTTTTTTTAATAGTTATGATAGTGATTATGTATAATGAACTATTTACAATTACAGTCCGCGCATTGCGCGGGTTATAGACTCGTTAAATATAATTTAGGCCCAATAAAGGATATCAATACTCCAACCTTAAAATTATTGGGTCAGGTGGTTACATTATATCTTATCGTTAATACGTTCTCTCACATGTAGGCCAGACTACTATTCAATATGCTCTCTCATCTAGTTAATACGCTCTCTCACGTGAAGTATTTAACTAATGGAGTAAGTATAGAAGAGGAACTAGAAGTCAAGACCCGTACTCTAATACCATATTAAATCGCTACTTATCACATTAATTTAAATTTTTTGGATAAATGGTAACCTAACATTTACATCCACCTTGCATTTACATCTTCTAATAGATTGAAAGAGGAAAGACTAGAATACAAAAGAATGGTAATTTAGAAGTTAATGGAAATGAATTGAATCTTTCTTATTTTGGTATTTTAAGGAGAGAAAAGAAAATAAAAAATAATCGTGCTTAGGAGTATAATAATAATGAATGAAGTGAATATTTTCCAACGATAGACATCAAATTAATATGATATTTTTTAAAAACAAAATTCTTATTTGTACAAATTCTTTCTTGAGATGAACTTTCACATATAATTTTCACTTGATAATTTTTAAGATGGACTTTTAAATATATTTTCTCTTGATAATTATGTAAATAAACAGCCATTTTGCATTCAAATTAAAGGGGATAAAATATCCCAAGGCCCAGACTAGTCTTCTAAGTCTAGACTAAGGGTGTGGATCTCATTAGGAGGGAAGTGGAGGGAAGTGTGAGAGGAGGAAAGAAACAAAGGCTGGGAAAAATAAAGGTTGTCAAGAGGAAAATTGGGATGTGACATAAAGGAGATAGAGATGTGACGTAAAGCAAGAAGGGACATACGAAAGGGGGAACTTCCAAATTATTTCGAACTTCGACTACATCTTCGGCCTCTTCAACCTAGCGACAAGAGTTTTAGAGAGAAGATCTTCTCTAGAAAATATATCTCCGACTTCTACTATATAGCGAGAATGAAAGATTATGAGAGACTGTAAAACTATCATATTATAATGGATTTGCCCTCCAAATGATCCGTTGACATAGGCTCATCATCGAACCATATTAATCTTTGTGCCTCTCTCCCTTTTACTTTTTCTGTATTTATTTTTTATTCACTGCTATGAATGTACGTACAGACGCTGTATAGCCACTTAGGACCATCACTGGGCTCTCTAAAACACACCTATCGAGGCCTAGATCGTCACAGTGGGCTAGAAATTACACTTTCTCCCCTTTTGGTCTGTCGTACCATTTTGGCATTAACACAAACAATTAAAGTTACTATGGATCAATTTTGATTATTTTTCACACGCATCCAAATGAAACCTGAATGAAATGGACGGGTGAAGAGAGAGAAAATGGGATGAATAATAAAAGACAATCTACAAACGAAAATGACGGGGTCGTTTAAGATTATAACAAAATATTAGGCATGATAAGGATTTCATCAATCATTATTTTGTGGTGCGTTCTTGGAGAGCTAAATCGAAGGAGTATTTTTTCCTTCCTCTATTAAAAGGCTTAAAAATAATTTTAAGTGGCAAAAAATAAAGCAGTTGATGGCAATTTTCGTATCTCCTAAAACTTCCAACTGCAAGAGTATTTTCCCTCCACCAGAGGTTACCAGATCTTCTTTATGAGGCAAGTTTACTTGACCAAGCAACCACTGCCCCCAAGTATGGTTACCACAGTCTCAACCAACATAAGAGCCTCCAGCCACTCTGCAGGTGCAACACGACTATGTAGGATGGCCACAATACCATCACGCATATAATATGGCCAACTTCCATTTGGCATTACACAAAGGGCATCATGTAGTGGTGCCATATATTTCAATGACATGATGGTACAGAGTAGGTGGAGCAATTCAAATTTCAAGGAATTCTACAACACTGCAAATGGCCTTGCCATTGTTGACACAATCACCAAGAGCTTAATTAAGTAGTCATGAGCAATGACATCCAAAGACAGCTTGCTTAGTATCAACATCACAAATTTTGTAGCTATCTCCATTAGATGAGAATCATTTGAAAAAGTAGATATTTGAGAGGCCAACACGTTCATGCCATTCATACAATGTCAAGGCTCCATCTTCAGAAGCAGCTGATACTATGTAGAGAAATTCATAGCATTCTTCAAGCATAGATAAGCCTGAATCCTTCGACATTATCTGTAGTATTAGCGGAATCTTCAGATTCATATCTTCTGAAGAAGCAATTGTTGGGAATTTGGACCTACCAAATTTACCCCCCAGGATCCACACTATGCAGGAATATCAAGAAAAATAGAGAAATAATAACAACACAAGAATTTACCTGGAAACTCCCAAAACAGGAGGAAAAACCAGCAAACCCAGAGAAGAAAATACACTATGTGAAAAATTATTACAATCACACAATTTTTCTCCTCACTCCAAATGACACCCACAAAGCTTCCCCACTAGCAAAACTTTAACTCTCACTTCTTTCCCTTTTACAAAAGGACCAATAGAAGATTTTTACTAGAGTCACAAATTACTAATAAGCTTATGACTTGGTGTGTAAATAACTAAGAGCCTAAGCCCTCTTATTTATAGACTTGGAGGCTTCCCCTTTTTTCTTCTCCCACCGATGTGGGATTCCAAAGGAGCAAAAAGTCAACAATCTCCACCTTGCGACTTTGACTGATCCCACAGCCATGCTCCACCGCACTGAAGATCTTCATAACTTACGTTATCATGCTCCACCATAAAAGCATACCCACTCAGAATAAACTAATTCCAAGCATTTTACTCCGGCCCATGTCGAAAATAACCTTGCCGAAAATTATGGTGCAACTTCCATGTTTGGTTTTCCTGAAAGTTCATCAGCCATCGACACGAATTTCCACCACACCCTGCATCAATGCCAAACCAATGCCTGTGTGCAAACTTGTGGACCCACTAACATTAACACATCTTTTATCATGGCAATTTTTAGCGGCATGCCATGAAGATGTACATTTCCCTCTTCAAAGGAAATTCTCTATAGCGAGAGACGAAAAGTTAGTTTCATCATCAGCATTTCCATTTACTGACTTGGAGCCACTTGCCGAACCTGCTCCAGTTTTTGGTCTGCCCTTCAACGACTTGTGTAATCCCGATTGAATCAAAACATCCTTGACTTGAACTTGCCACAAGCCAAAATTGATTCTTCCATCAAATTTCTCCACCTCAAATCTCATAGGATTTGAAGCCCTACTTCCTGACATTGCCTTGATGAATTTTACTGTAGAAATGAATAATAGTCACTAAGTAAGTTCCCAGGAAAGATTACTCTTTCCTAGACAGAACTTCAAGATTCCCAGGAAAGATTGGAGGGTCACAATGGACACACTTAGAATTTCCAATCTCCTTAGACAGAACCTCCTTAGACTGTACGTATCCACACTACCACACCAAAGCTCCACCCCACAAAAAAGGATCCCAGCTCTGATACCAATTGTTGGGAATTTGGACCTACCAAATTTACCCCCCAGGATCCACACTATGCAGGAATATCAAGAAAAATAGAGAAATAATAACAACACAAGAATTTACCTGGAAACTCCCAAAACAGGAGGAAAAACCAGCAGACCCAGAGAAGAAAATACACTATGTGAAAAATTATTACAATCACACAATTTTTCTCCTCACTCCAAATGACACCCACAAAGCTTCCCCACTAGCAAAACTTTAACTCTCACTTCTTTCCCTTTTACAAAAGGACCAATAGAAGATTTTTACTAGAGTCACAAATTACTAATAAGCTTATGACTTGGTGTGTAAATAACTAAGAGCCTAAGCCCTCTTATTTATAGACTTGGAGACTTCCCCTTTTTTCTTCTCCCACCGATGTGGGATTCCAAAGGAGCAAAAAGTCAACAGCAATTTCAGGCACACGACAGAAGGCAGCAAGAACAATAATAGATAGCTTCAAGTATGCGTCACGGTTGCCGGCTCCACTACCACCAACGCTTCCTTTTCCCATCCCTTCAATAATTTTGGGCTCCAAGGGTAAACAAAGTATACAATACCGAGGGATGTGGTACTTGGCGAAATGAAGGAAGCCAGTCTCTCTTCCAGATCCCATTCCAGCTTACGTAGCCTTTGTGAGTCGTGCATTAGTTTCTGGTATCTTCTTGGGCATTTTCTCAAACACGTTAGGCTCAAAGCAACATTTACCTTTGAACACATCCCACAACCGAATAGTTCTGTACCATAATGAAGAAGCTAAAATTGCATTTATAGGAGAAAACATCAGTCCATGAACAAGTCCTTCATGACCAATAAGAACATCCAACAAGCGACCCATCTTCATCGACCAAACAAAGATCTCAAATGAATCTAGAGTTCCAGCACAAACCACTTCACCACTTTGATTAGCCGCAAGAGAGACAAATTGTTGAGATGAAGGAGTAGTGAATATCCTATCGAGCAGCTCCCCCCAGCGCACAACTCCATAGCCAAGTGAACGAACACCGAGTTCTCATAAGTCCCTTCGATTTGTACCAAATGTGGGTGCTCAGAGAGGTGGTGCATGATCTGAATCACCATCCAAACGTCGTCGTAGTCTTCCTTGCATAGGAGTTTTTCTTTTGGGGATATTAGATTCCTCAAGGTACCAAGATATAAACAGTGGAAGAGAGGAAATAAACAAGAGAAAGAGAAGAAGAAATGTGAGGAAATTGCTTGAGAAGATGAGGAGCAGAGACAGGGAAAAGAAACTCCACCTGGGTCAAACTCCGTCTGGTGCACAAGAAAATAAGGTTGCCAAATTCCTTACCGTTGATGCCGAGAATGGTTCCCATCGCTGGTTCCACTCCATTTTTTACTATGGCTTGATTATGGCCTGCTACAATCGTTGGAAGGGAAGGAGATGGAAGAACCGAGGAATTTTTTGGAACAGAGGAAAAAGAAATCACGTTGAGGAATTCCTCCTTTTCTTTCATCGTCTCTACGAGCTCATCTTCCTGCAACGCATAAAGTTGATGTTCCATGTGTGTTAAATTTTCATCGAAGTTGCTGCTGAAATCTTCAAAATCGTTCCTGACATACTTGAATGTATGCAGGACAATTTTAAAACGTTGCTGAGATTGTTCAAGCTACTCATTGATTTTGAGCAAGGATGAGAGAATTTCTTTCAATTCCATGGATTGATGAAGCTGCCAAGGAAAGCCTGGCTTAGATACCACTTGTAACGCATCCGATAATCTGATAGTAGGCATTTGGGTGACTAAAAAGTACAAAAAAAAAATTTGTCACATTCGAGATTGACTTAACCTCTTAAGAGAAAAAAGAGAGAAAGCAAAATAAGAAAATAGTCTAATTGAGGTTCTGGATGATTTCCCGAGTGAATCCACACCACTATAAATACTCACCTGCATGTACTAACTAATGGGCCCAAGGCCAATCTTAACCCAACGGTAAAATAAAAATAACTCATAACCCTAATATCTATATATCGCCCATGGCCCAAATCAACACAAACATCAACATTAATTTGTAATTAAAACAAATGGCCACCAGCCAACACTTAACCCATGGGTCAGGCCCACTACTAACTCTTATTACCCAATTTAAGCCCACTATAGCTTGGATCTCCCATTGTTGAAGTAACTAACGTGCGACAGAATACACCAAAGAACTCTCCTTTTTCAAATGATTCCATTCTGTCCTCCCAAACAAGCTCTCTCCAATGGGGAATCTCAGTGGCCCTCGACCTACTCGCTTCAATGAGATTTATATGAATTATATATGATGATTAATGAGTTTTGAAGACCCAGGAATTATGTAACTAACATTAGGATATCAGACTACCCAGCTGAGGAAATTGCATTTGCAATTTTTATTTGTTAAGAGAGAGGACTGAAATTAAAGTCTACGCTCTCCTGGACGTCCAGGCTCTTAATTGGTGCGCTTTTGCTAGAGTCGAGATAATGGCATGAAACATAAATGAATTTTTACAAAATGAAATTGGTCTTCAAATACCTCTGTAAAGTCAAGGTCTTCCATGGATCAGTAAACACGCATGCATTATAGACGAAAAAAGAAATTCCTGGCTTTTGGCCAGTGTCCCAACGCATTGATGAAAACGGTAGCATCTTTATGGCCATAATTGTTCCAAGAGCTGTCGGCAATAAATATTGTTCGATGCAATTATGACTATTACCAAATACCAATCGGTCGATTCGGAAAAGAAAAATTCTAAACACAGACATAGACATGATTGGGTAGGATAGTAGATACTGCGCACGACAGCCAGATGGACTAATGAAACACAGCGTTTAGTGCTGACGTGGGACAGGAGCAAGGAATGCAAAAGCAACGCGGCCATTTCTTCCGGGCTCATGATATCAAAATCATTTCAATTCATTTAATTTTAAAATAATATTCTAACAATATTTTATTCAACTTTTAACTTTTATCTAAAACCATCTCATCTCATCTCAGTATCTAAACCCCACCTTAATCTCAACTAATGGTGCGTTTCAAAAGAAAATTCAAAAACCACTAAACATCCGCTCGACATGCATGAATGAAACCCTTCTCCATTTCCTGGTTCATTACAGAACCCAAACCCAAACCCTAAGCCCCTTGCGACAGTCCCTCCTTCTTGGTCGTGGATTCATGGTCCTTCTTTGTTGTCTTCAGCAGCATCAACAATAACATCAAAATCTGTGTGATGGTTCCTACTTACCTTGTTGAATAGGTGGTTTAGCTTTTGTGGGACGAGAAGAGGATCCTTTTCACAATACAGAACCTCTGCATTTTTTTCCCAAGCTTTTTTATTGCCTCTACGAGTTTTGCTGGGTCTGTTAATGCCAAAAATCGTACAACAGTTCAGAATGGGAGAAAGTGTCATCCCACCCCATTGTTATGATTCAGGCCTCGATTGGTGTGGTTCAGAGCCCCCAGCAAAAATTTGGAACGGTTGTACGACATCATACGTACATCTATGACAGTGAAAAGAAAATATATGCAGGAAAAATAAAAAAGAGCAAGATACAGATTTACGTGATTCGGAATAATGCCTACGTCCACAGGTCATTTGGAGGGAAATCCACTATAATATGATTGTTTTACAGTCTCTCATCCTCACTGTACAATGGAGTTGGAGAGCTATTTATTGGGGAGATATTCTCTTTAGAGCTCTTGTCATCTCGACGAAGAAGCTACATAAGAGGTCTAAGAAGCCGTCTAGAAGAAGAAGTCCCCATGGAGTTGTCTATTCTTCTTCTTTTTTATCATCTGCCCCTCATCTTCTTTATGTCACATCTCCTCTTTTCCTCCTAAAATCCTTCCTTTGGTCAACCTTTTGTCCCCTCCTTTACTCCTCTCTCACTTCCTTTCTGATGAGATCCCCACTTTTGGGCTAGGCTTGGAAGGCTATATTGGGTCTGAGATATTTTATTTCCTTCAGTTGCCCTTACATCAAAAGCCTTCGGTTTTCTCGAGTTGCACCCAAAGTTTTGAATACCGTTTCGGTTAAACCATTGGAACGAAATATTTTGGTACCGATATCATTTTGGGAAGTCTATATATAGATAAATTAATTATATATGTGTAAATTATATTTCAAAATAACATCATTGCAAGTCTTAAAAATTTAAAATATATATTTATAAAATTCAATAATACTTGAAAGTTATCAATCCAGCTATTAAAAAAATAATTACTCATCTTCATCACGAAAATGAGAGTAGGGATTTGATTTTCAGTCCTAGAGAAAAGGGAATTAAAAAAAGTTAAGAAAATAGTCTTTAGATGTGAGAATCAGAGTGAAAATTATAAAAATAAATTAAAAATACAAAAATATAAAATTTTGGCTAGTACACTGAAAACCAGCTGGTATTGACCGAAACACACCGAAATGGTCGGTATTTGACCCGGTACAAAACACTTATCTCTCCCATATCGGTTACTATTCGGTGTGGTATATATCGGCTGGTACAGTATTCAAAACATTGGTTGCACCACATTAACGAGCATCAGCCACTAACAGCTACTCTCCAACACCAAAAACAACCACTGCAAGCCACCCTCAGTCCTTCACAACAAACGGAAACTCACGTCACCCATCACGCCGAAGGAGCACCGAAAGAGAGCCCACATGCATGAAACCAAGTTATCCACCCCCATC
Organism: Pterocarya stenoptera; assembly: GCA_003123785.1. NCBI lineage: Eukaryota > Viridiplantae > Streptophyta > Magnoliopsida > Fagales > Juglandaceae > Pterocarya > Pterocarya stenoptera. The sequence continues at coordinate 248,013 of QEOT01008436.1, read as the reverse complement.
TTCCCGAAACCCATCTAAACAACCACAGAAATCGCCGTCTGATCACACTTCATTAGCCTAGATCCGCCGCACCCCCGCCCTGTAAGTTCCTCGTTGCAAACTCTATCCATCTACTCTTTTGATTCTCAGTTGCACTTCATGGTCTCTCTCTCTCTCTATCTCTCTCTTAGTGCCCTTCAACCGCGCCATCCACCATCATTCTATCCCAGTGACTTGGTTAAGTCCGTCGCACAATGCTCCTTATTTGATGTTATCTGGGTTTCTTCTCAAAAGCTGAGGCCTCTTTTGGTGTCTTCCTTCAGTACCAATTTATTGTTTATTACCAGATGCCCTCCACCTGTGGGCTGGACTGTTTCATGTGGGCCTTGTTTGGGTGAGGCTTATTCCTAAGTCAGCTTACCCTCTTTAAGTGGACTGGGCTTGGTCTTTAATTGGAGTTGTGTTTTAAGTTTGGTTTTAGCCCCGTTTGGATAGTGAGATGAGATGAAGTTGTTTTAGATGAAATTTGAAAGTTGAAAGTTGAATAAAATAATGTTAGAATATTATTTTTTAATATTATTACTGTTTTAGGATTTGAAAAAAGTTGATTATTTATTATATTTTGTACGAGAATTTGAAAAAAAAATGTAATGATGAGATAAAATAAGATGAGATGAAACTATTTCTGTATCTTAACGGGACCTTAGTTTACTCCATGTTAATCCAGAAACTTTATTTTCTTATAGAAAATAATTAAGGATTTAAATTATATTATCTAGTTTTAAATTTTTATAGTTGAATTTTAGTAATAAATAGTAAGTATTAATTTTATTTTGAATTCTTTAAATTTGATGAAGTCTATTCTAATAAACGGAGTCTACTGTTTACCTCACTAGATATTGATATAATTATTCTACTAAGTTGTGAATCGAAAATAAGGAAACGTGTTAAGAATATTTAAATGATATTATTATCTACTAGATTTCTTGTAAAATTGAATAATTATGTTAATGCTAAGAAAATTTAACTTGTTTAATGAATTAAGATTTTCGTGACTTATTAACAGCTTGTATAAAGTCTAATTATTCTATTAAATTATAATATAAAGTGAGAGTATGTTATCAGTATTTAATTATTTATACGATATTAGTATTCAATGATTTTTGTATGAAACATAATATTTATTAAATTATTCTCCATGGTATGTAGTAATTAAGCAGAATATTATGACACAATTTTCTAGAAGGCCTTTTAGTAATAATGAGTCATTCGTATAGGTGATGAGCTACAAAGTGAGAGGTAAGTAATTTGATCACAATTCAGCTTATATAAATTAGTATTAGAGCCAATTATTTTATAGCCACTTTTTATGTACCACTTATGTCATATGCAAGCATGTCACCAAACACAGCACATGATCATGTCATTCAACATGATGTTCAGATTTCAAAATTTACAGTTATTTATATCAATATTTATATCATGCATATCACGTTGCACATAAGCTATCTTAAGTTCAAGTGTAAGATAAGATAAGATAAGATCTGTTAATCAGTAAATTAGATGGCAATTCAGATGGTACTAATATAGTTTCAGGGTAGGCATACAAGCCACAGACTCAAGCGTGGTCCACTGTAGTATGCCAGAGTACTGCACAATCGGCTTCCTTTGCTGTAGCAGGGGAAGTTAGTGCACAACCTTGCACATATGGTAAATGTATTGGCTAGCCATATAAGTCAGATCAGTCAGTTAATTCAGATTAATCAAAACATGGCATGTATAACATGAACATCAGTATGATTAGCCATGATTTTAAGCTCTCAACATGAAAACTTTTATGAAAACTTTATATTTATTATGTTTACGTTGTGATGGGTTTCTTACTGAGTTTTCGACTCATTTTAGTTTTATTTCTTATTTTTAAACCATCCAAGTCAGGATTATGAGCAGTAGCAGGCATGCCAGGATTAGATGGGGCAGTTGATTGAATTCCAGACCTCCTAGAATAAATTATTTTATGACATTAAATTTTATTCAGTTCTTCCATTTAATATTATTCAGAGACAAGTTTTTATTAAATAATTCTTTTATGAAATACTTGTTCATTTATTAAATATCAGATTTCTTGCCGGGCTATTTTATGAAAACACGTGGCATCTCTAACCTACGGGAATGGGGTGTTATAGAAGCTTAGCACTAAGATTCTTCTAGTCATTGGTTCTTTCATTAGCTAGTTGGCTTATACTAAGTTTCGAAATAAACAATTTGCAACAAAAGCATAGTACTCTATTCACGTCTTTTGAATACACAAACCATTTTCTATTATGTTTCTCCTTATTTGAGAATTTTGGTGTAGTGGAAAAATGTCTAGAGTTTTCATCCTTAGGAAAATTTATATCATTATCTCTAATTAGATAATTTTCTACTAATAAATCTCTTAATTTTGTATCAACATGCTTCCATTAAGCAGGGTCATAAATATTTGAAGGCATAGAATCAGATATGTCCATTGTATTTTTATTTTCTTTTATGCTTTTTCCAAATTCTCCATGAAAAGCTGTAGCATTACATGCTTAAGAACAAACCTTAGGTAAGACTTCATCTGGGTTCCAGATTGGGTATTCTGGTATACTGGGCCCGGAACCTGGATTTCAAACTCGAGTTAAAACCTGGACCGGATTAGGCCAGTTATAACCCAGGCTGGAACCCGGATGAATTGGGTGTTTGAAATCCTGAAATCCAGGTTTCGTACTATACCTTTTTTTTTTTTTTTTTAACAAAAATCTATATGTTAATAAAGTTTTTTCAACAAAAAAAATGTTGAAAAGCATTTGTTTTTTTTATCAAAAAGCTTATATTTTATTATAGTTTTTTTAAGAAATAATGTTGTTGAAAAATATTTTTTTTATACATAAAAGCTTATATTTTATTAAAAAATTTCACGAAGTCATGTTGAAAAGCATAATACTAATGGATTGAACATTGTCCATAATGAAAAAAGTATCAAAATGTAAAACTAAATTTATGTCAAAAATAGCTAAATCTATATATAAACAACTAATTAACTTTCGTATTAAATGCGTGTAAAATAAAAATAATAAAAAAAAATCCAATATTCAGAATGTAAAATGAATGCGACATATACAATACAATCCACTACATATTATATTGTTTGAACTAATTCACTACAAGAAATGTGTCCAATTCCGGCGAGCCCAATCGCCCCAAAAAGGTGTCATTTCAGACGCAAATGTGCAATTGCGTCTACTTTATCCTGCCCCCATATCGCCCCAATTTAGCTGTCTCAATTGAGAAGTTGCAGCGAGAAACCAAACCAAGCCGCAACAACTACATTTTTTGCTTCAACCTTTCTTGCCGCAATTATTGTAATTACCAGTCGCAAGAAATCTGTATCCCGTTCAAGTCCTAGCCGCAAATGGTCATCTTTTTGCCGCGGTTTAGTACCGCCACAAATGCTATTAAGATTTGCCTCAGCCATTCCCGACATATATTGTATCGGTCGCAAGGTCGCAAATACTATTTTGCTGCGATATTTAATGGCCGGTAATAATCTTTAGCCGCAATAAATTTAGATGGGAAAAGGAACGTGTCAGACGCAAATAGTTATTTGGGACGACATAATGTCGCCACAAGTAAGTGAAAAAAATTGCAAATCTTAGTCTGACGATCATTATAATCGCCAGTTATTATTTCTTCCGACGGTTTTTAATGCCTGAAAAAGGTCGTTTCCGGCGGGACATATCGCTGAGAAATGTGTTGAATTTTTTTTTTAATATATTGCATAGAGTGTAGCCAACACTGGAAATTTGTAGCAGTAAAAATGTATTTTCTACCTGCACTTGTGCTTAGCATTATCTGTCAATTTATTGTAACCCAATTATGCTAAGATGGTTTAAATACTAATTCATCCATCATATTTGCTGCTTAAAAAAATCACTTAGCTGAAAAACACAAAAGCAATATAATTGGGATATCAAAATCTAGGTAGTGCATAGAACAAAAGAAAGAAGAGGCTAACTTCATCCATTCATGAAGAACATACAGGGAGTACAATAAGGTCTTTTGGTTAATCATACAACCTAATTTCACAGCCGTTCATGACAAACCCAATGATCACAGTAGCCACAATGTCATTGTTTATACATAACTAAAGATGCAACAATCTGTCCAGTACTTAATTAGTAATGCTCATCCATCAATCTTGATCAATTACCCAGGAACTAGTGCAACAAATATATAGGAACCTCAAAAGCTGATCTCAACTTTCAAAATCACCCATTTTTTTCTCAAGGAGCACTTCTTTTCCCTTCCTCGTACAGTCTTGCATGTCTTCTAATTTCTTCCAAACATGTGTAAAATATCCATGCATCTACAAAATACAAACAAAGAATATTTGAAGTACATCAGACGTACAACCTCTTTCAATAATGTCTTCACTACCACATTAAAAAAAATACATTTACACCAACATGGCCATACATGCTCAACCATCCGTAGCCAAGACATACATTGATGCTGAACATGATCCATGGAAGTGACCAAAGTAAACCAGCAAGCACAATAAGAAATAACATAAAATATCCAAAACTATTAGTTCAAAATCAACATCAAACTACGTTTTTACAGCACTCCACCAAGCACATTCATGTTATAAGGAATTTCATATGCCATTAATGTAAAACCATATTCTAAAATACACAAATCAGAATTCTAGGCCAAACTATAGAATTAAAGAAATAATTTACTAGCTTTGACATGATCTACTACAAACACTCATGGATATATATATATATATCTATCAACATTCCCAAACCAGCCTTTATAGAGACTTTAAACTCTATATCATAAGAAGGTTATCATGTGCATGAAAACTATTAGCCAAGATTTAACCCAAAAATTCCATACGTGATCAATGTGCAACCATATTCTAAAAGACACAAATCAGAATTCGAAGCCAAACTACAGAATTATGGAAATAATTTTAAGATATCTCATGATCTACTACAAACACTCACGGATATATATCAGCATTTCCAAACCAGCCAATGTAGAGACTTTAATCTCTCTATCATATAGAAGGTTATCATGTACATGAAAACTAGCAGCCAAGATTTCACCTAAAAATCATAGCAGTTTGTTTTTGGTATTGAGCTGGTTCAATAAGTTCTAACACTCATCTAAATATTCAATTGAAAACTAGGAAGTGCTTACACCCAACCACTAATTACATCAATTACACTCATGCCTAAACACATTACTTGAGTTGTTCTTTAAACCATTTTATGGTTCATTTCGATATAACAATCCTTCCCAGCATTTGCCTCAAACCACCATGTGTATATTCAAACGAACCATTAATACATGACCTTGTTATTGTATAAAACTGGTGTATGAAGTGAGGAAATCAAATATTTAACTATCCATACAACCTGCTCACAAATTTAAGAAATGTGTTCCCAAACCAATATGATGTTTATATATAATATACACCAAAATGTAAGTGCAACAAACCAGCAAACATTCAAGTGCCCTTAAACTCCAACCTTCAAAGTTTAAAAGAAATTTGATCATCAAAATGATTCATGAAATACTCAAAAGAAAGCAATGGACATATGTTTGCATACACTCATCAAAAGACATGCCATTGTGTGCAACTTTGGACAATCTCATTAAAATAAAAACCTGCTCTATTCTTTAGTTTGAAAGCCCAAAATTGATTTGCAAAGAAATATTATGACTCACCTTGATAGTTAACAATGGGTGCTTTCTTTATCCATTTTCAGGATGATTGAAGCAACAGGATCAACTAAAGGGATTACCTATATTGTTTCTAAAAAATGCTCAGAAATACCTCCAGCAGTGGCCACCAATAACATTCCAAATGCTATAAGGCCTGACGTTTCCAGGTTCCCCACCACTTACTCACTGCAATATCTGAATTAAGAAGTTATGCCACCATGAGAAAAACGGATATGATACCCGCAAGTAACTCAGCACTTTGTTAGAAGCACAACCCAATCAATTAGATGCTCTACCCAATATTTTATTTTCAGAAAATTCCCCCAATATTGAACCACCATACCACAGGTGTGATATCTACATTAATTAAACTATTTCAAGATATTGTAAAAAACATGCCCAGTTGAAAGAAAAGTTACCTATATAGAGCATACCATCTTTGACTTATAACATTGCCATTGCACATCAAGTATGTCTGAAGTTACATAGCTTCAACTTGACAATTTTTCCAAAAGTTGCACCTAGCCCCACAAAAATGACATATCAACAAAAGGTTAGACAATTGTGGAAGGTTTGTCATCGCGCTGATCACTTTTTGATGCCAAAATATTCAAAAAATAAACTCTTGTGGTTCTTGACAAGATGTTATGCAGCTCTTTGAGTCTCTCTATGAGACTCTCCTTGAGACTGCCTTTCAGCCATTGATGTAGTCATAAACTTATCATATTCGCGTTGTCGCTCCAAGAGTACCCTTACGTCCCCCCTTAGTTCATCTAATTGGCTCTTGTAATATTGAGCATCTTTCTCATGCCTTGCTGCATCTTCCTGATGCCTTGCTGCAGCTGCTGTGAGTTCTGTAATAATTTCATCATTGCAGTCTCTAGATGAGTCGGGAATAACCATCTCTCCTAACCCCCTCGCATACCCCGACCTGTGGCCTAGAACCTCTTTGAATATTGTTGCTGCAGCCTCTTTAGTGCGCTTCTCAGGCTCTAGCTCAGCCAACTTTCTGGCCATCTCATTCTATACAAAAAGAAAGGCAGCGAGAGATTATTGACATCAATAAAGAGCTAAATGAATCCATCCTAGATGAAGATACATTTCTTTACTAGATGAAGTGGTATTGAGAATTAGAGGCAATCATGACAATAAAACCATGACAAGAAAAATTTCACTCACGTAATTCTCTTCAGTCAAGGGAGTAACAAATTTTCCCTTTTTCTTTGACCACCGCACGTCTTTAAAGAAATCAACTAAGTGACTATCAGTATCAGACTGCAAATCAATTGGAAAAAATTCTATGTAAGCAAACTAGTAATTACACCCAAAAAAAATAAACATTCTTGTATGTAACAAGTATCTACCAACCAAAGGGAATTTAGATTTACCCTTAGTTCCATTAAGCGCACAAATGAGGTTCTTCCAGCAGTATGATTCATTTTTTGCTTCTCCCTATTACATTTATTTCACTCTGATAGCCTCTGAAACTCATATTAGGAGAACCCATTACTAGATTCCATCATGTGTAGGAATTAGAGGCAATCATGACAATAAAACCATTGTGACCAACATGTAGTACTGGACATCAATTGAAGAAGCATGTCAAACAATGTAACACTCTCCTTACCTTAAACTCCTCGCTCGACCATCTCCCACATAACTTCACCCAAACATCTGGGTTCACCCACGATGGCCTATTTGCCAGTGCTTCTTCGGCATTCTCGAATGTCTTGTAAATCTTATGCAGCTCATACCGTATTGCATTGAATCTCTTTCGGAATGTCTTCATTACTGTTAGTCGATGATTTTTCTTTGTCCAATCTAGGATGAAATCAGCCTAAACATCACCGAGAAACCATTATATTCAATAAAGTAGACACACTAACTTAACATTTTATCAGGGTGGGAGATTAATGGAAACCCAATCTCTAGAGTTCAATTGTGTAAAATTTCAGATCATACCTGAATACGAGCTACCAGTTCATCCTTCTCATTGGTTGGTACGTCGTGCCAAGTAGCATGACTAAGGTCGCTATGGTGCTTTAGTATCCAAGCAACCCTTGTTGTAAACAACATAGTATTCTCACAACAAGGGGCTGTCTCCCCATCCTTTATTTTCAAAGATATTTTTCCATACTTCCGAATTTTATCAAACTCTGTGCACTTAGATGGTCCGCGCACACATTTTCTCAAAGGTACTTCTGAACACATATAGGAATAACAAATAACGCTAGGTATCATTAACAATAACATCTATTAATCTCACAATACATATAATTTAAAACACCCTACTATCTATATTAATTAAACATGACATGGCCTATGTATTTTACCAATATCATTTCTGCTAATTGGAGTATGGACCCCGGCATCAGGAAGTTCTGTCATTGGCACAACATTAGGTGGCTCGGTTGAGTCATCCGAGCCACCTAACATATCGTCTCTAAGGTTGAATGTAGAATTTGGCACTGTGTTTCTAGGTTCTGTTATGCATGACGATCTATCTTGACCACATGATCTTCCACCTCGAGGTCTACCTCTCCCTCGTTTAGTTAAAGTCATATCCTGCATACTTGAACTAATGTTAGGCATCACGACAAAATTTTCACTTGTGACATTTCTAAAATGACAGATTTTTTACCGCACACAAGAAAGCAAGATTATGCAGCTTTGGAGTATCAAAGGCAAACAATTCACTTCTTAGTCCTATTCTACCTCTAAAAAATGTTTTGCAATGAGTCGTGGCTGCTGAAGCATACCCAACTGCCCTCTGTTTTGGCTCTAAAACATAATAGAAATTTGTCTACCTCAATGCTTATAATCCTCTACTATCCCTTATACTTCATTACTGGAATATATGTAGGAAAGCCATCTAGTGATTGAGGGGCAAGAGCACATGACCATTTCAGCAATTTATCCGAAGCAAATGAATCAAGGCTAAGGTTATCCATGAACATTAAATAACATCTGTATACAGGACTAAGAGAGAAGAGGGAAGTGTACTTTAAGATTGCTTCAAGGGAAACCCAATGTGGGTTTGCATGGCTCTGATTACAAGTTTAAGGTTTATACTTTTATAGCCTTGCTGTTTCAACCCAGAAAATAGTTATTTTCATAAAGGTTTATACTTTTAGAGTAAATACTTAACCAAACAAGCAACCAAACACAAATCATATTACAACCAAGTCGAGCGCCTATATATGAGACCGAAAATGCATGGCAAGAAACCAAAATAGAACAAGCACCTGATACGGGACACAAGGTAGCTTCTAAGCACTGTAAACTAACCTTGCGGAGAATAGAGTTTCAAACTTAGATTTCGGCAAAATGGGAGGAAAATAGAAGGGGACGAGCTAGTGAAGTTATGTCACCATGGGGTTGGAAGTGAGGAGATTTTGGTGATTGGAAGAAGGGGACCTTACCTTGCCCTGTTCGTATAGAAGTGGCGAGATTAGAGGCACATGATTCACGCTGAGGTATGCTGTATGCAGATAGGGAAGTGACTCATTTGCCCTTGAATTTCATCAACTTGGCGCGCACTGGATTTTAGCTTCCCGCTAGTGAGAAGTCAGTCCTTTATTGCCTTTCAACCGTGTACCTTCCTGGAATGAATAAGAAGTAAACTTTACACTTGTCACTCATAGACTTTTTCAATAAATATTATACGATAAATGAAAGAGTATACTCATTGAGTTTGTGATTTATTTTCATTTTTTAAAAATGTTTACAAAGTTTTTAAAAAATGTTTGAATAAAAAGGGAAAAATTGGATTAAACAAAAAAAAAAAATTACACTAACGATAGATTTTCTGTGAATTTCTTCTGTCAGAGTAGCACCACTCATATTAGAATATTGAATACTTCGTCATTGGACGAGTTTATTATTAATATACCTAGCGTATATATTTATTAATGAAGCATATAGTGCTTTGAAATCATACTAGATGAAATCAATATATTTAATACGTTAAGTTATTGAATTTCATTTATACATTGAGATCTATACCAACCTCAATCACCATTATCTTTGTGATTGAACTGTTTGGATAAGTTGATGACGGCAATAATTAAAATTGATGTTTGGCTGAGGAAATAGAATCGTTCAAATGTAAAAAAAATAAAAAAAGGATAAAAAGAAAAGAAAATTATATTGTATTCTTGCAAATAATCTACTTATAACACAAATCAAGAAAGCTACAACATCGTCTTCTCTAGTTATTATACACTCAACAACATATGAGGTAATATACATTTCTTGAAGATGATTATATTACCAAATTATAATCCTCTAATAGAGAAAAGTTCTTAATAACATCTATTAATTATTAGTGAACCGTAGATTGCTCTGAAACCATACTAGATGAAGTCAATATATTTAATACCTTAAGTTATTGAATTTCATTTATACATCAAGGTCTATACCAACTTTAATCACCATTATCTTTGTGATTGAATTGTTTGCATAAGTCGATGACGACAATAATTAAAATTGATGTTTGGATGTTTGGTTGAGGAAATAGAATCGTTCAATTGCTAAAAAGGAAAAAAAGAATATCGTGTTCTTGCATAAGGTCTACTTATAACACAAATCAAGAGAGCTATAGCATTGTCTTCTCTAGTTATTATACACTCAACAACATATGAGGTAATTATACATTTCTTGGGAATGATTATATTACCAAATTATAATCCTCTAATAGAGAAAAGTTCTTAATAACATCTATTAATAATTAAACATATCGTAGATTACTCTGAAACCATATTAGATGAAGTCAATATATTTAATACGTTAAGTTATTGAATTTCATTTATACATCAAGGTCTATACCAACTTCAATCACCATTATCTTTGTGATTGAACTGTTTGCATAAGTCGATGACAACAATAATTAAAAATGAACTGTTTGGATGTTTGGTTGAGAAAATAGAATCATTCAAATGTAAAGAAAAATAAAAGAATATGGTGTTCTTGCAAATGGTTTACTTATAACACAAATCAATAGAGATCTAACATCGTCTTCTCTAGTTATTGTACACTCAACAACATATGAGATAGGAAATACATTTCTTGGGGATGATTATATTACCAAATTATAATCCTCTAATAGAGAAAAGTTATTAATAGCATCTATTAATTATTAGTTGAAGTATTCCTTGGTTTGATTCTTCAATTCAATCTCTAGATGATGATTTGATAACTCAGAATATAGAATGTTGGCTCCTACAATCACAACCAAGGAATATGATAAAATTAGAAAACATCAATATGCTGTTTCACCATTTAGATTAACAACACGTCCATCATTCAACATAGATTTTTTGGTGACAAGAGAGTCAACACTAACACCTGTGATTATCATCCCCAAGGTTTGCCCCGTTAATTTTGTGGATAACGGGGCAAGCAATTCAATATTTGACCCTATCAAACCAAATGTCATCAATCTTCATAAAATTTAATCATTTCAGAAAATATTATAGTCATTAAACCAGGATCATTTCATGTAGTACAAACTTCTTCATTATAGTCATTTAATCATTCCAGAAAATATTATAGTCATTACAGTCACAAGTCATCCATCATCATTAATTTTACAATACAAAAAAAGTTCAGCAGGATCACTGCATGTAGTACTGGACTTTGACTACATTAGCTATTTCAGACTTCTTCAATCATCTCCTCCAGTAGCAAACTACTTCAGACATTAGCTTTTTCATCTCTTTCAACATTAGATACTTCTGACTTCTTCATACATTGGAAGCCTTCCAGCTCATATAGGTCAGATGCAAAAATAGAGGACAACAAACATATGTAGTGTTCATCCAGCTCATCCAAGTTTCTTCCCCACACCTATATAGAGCAAAAATTTGTAGTGTTTCGAGGACAACAAACATTCAAAGGGTTATTAGAAAACCCATACAATAAAATAGAAATTGAAATAATGTTGGTATTGAAAATCTATACTAGATGAAGTAGCGAGTGAGGGTAAACTTCCCCCTAGAAGATCATGCATTTTTGGTGCATGTTGCTCTCTGTACATAATATTTAAACCATACCAGTACTTATATGACAACCCATAAAAAAAATTATTACAAATTCCAACACCTTTTGAAGATCATACTCACCAATATATTTAATAAGTGCACACTTAAGGGACTCTCTGATATGCTGCTAATCCTGCAACCAGAATTTCAATACAATAATTAATGCAATCTGCACATGTAGCAAAACTATATAACTCAGAATATTTTAGTTATTACCTAATTCGAGTCTGTTTCATCATCAGTAGAGAGATCTTCACCCGTGCTGCCAAGAGAGTTGGAACTATCATCCGAACATATCTCCTCTTCATCATCATTGATAAAAGGTATTTCTTGGCTGCTACGATGCGTGTGGGATATTAGTGAGGATGCATCCATATGTGTAGGGTCTACATCAATCCTGTGCAATGGACTAACTAGTCCATCATCATCGACTTGGACCGGTATATAAGCATCTCCGTCATTGTCCTCTTGGTAAACATCCACGTCGCTAGAATCAGATTCATCGTCTTCTATTAATGGGTTCGATGGAATGTCATAAACATTTCTGTTTGTCACCTTCTGCACCGCATACCAACTACTACCCAAGCCTGTATTTTGCAAGTAAAACACCTGTGAAACTTGGCATGCCAAAACAAAAGGCTCGTCCTTGTACCATGATCTCGACATATTGACACTAATAAGATGCTCGCCCACACGTATCCCTCGTATGGGATCAGCAATGTCAAACCATTGGCACTCAAATAAGTAGACACGACGCCATCCCATGTAGTGTAATACCAAAATGTCTTTTACAACACCATAAAACTCTACACTTTCTGATTGGTGTTCACCACTAACCAAAACACCAGAATTTTGAGTGCGACGGTGTTCTTCACGGTTCCTCGTATGAAATCTTATGCCATTCATGATGCAAGCAGAGTATGACACAACCCAAGGTTCAGGACCACACCCTAGTGCATATAAATCTTCGGACACTTCACTGGGATTGTTTTTACGGAGATTTTGGATCTGCTCAAGTGGAAAGAGGGAGAAGCATTAAGGTTTGCAAAAAACCAATAAGTGTAAAACTCTGAATGGGAACAAAGTATTGTTGTATATACATACTTTGGACTTGAACCAAGTTGGGAATTCAGCTGCATGGCAACGATCGACGTTACTTGTGTGGACTTCCCTCACTTTGTTGTAGTGCTCACTATTAAGTACTTAGAATGGGTGAGTATATATAGCAAAACAGTAAAAAAAAATTGTAAAATATTAGAAGAATCAGAATGTAAACACCTACACAGCAACATCATCATATATACTCACTTGAGGTATTCTTCGATCTCTGGGCTGTTATTAAGCACATACCACTTGGCTGTCTTGAAAAGGTTATCATCTAGTCGATGACGTGTTGCCATACCCATGGGTCGCACCTTTTGTTGGAACACATATAGTCCATCTTCTACATTAGTCACTCCTCCATCAACATTTCTTTCTTGTGGATTGAACCTGGTCTCAACTTCATGGAGGTACATGGAGCAAAAATTCAAGCATTCAACGTGGATATAGGCTTCCGCTATTGAACCTTCTGGGCGTGCCTTATTCTTAACATACTTCTTGAATTTACCAAGGTACCGCTCAAAAGGATACATCCACCTCTATTGTACTGGCCCAGCAAGCATGGCCTCACGTGGCAAATGGTAGGCTAAGTGGACCATTACATCGAAAAAATTGGGTGGGAATATCATCTCAAGTTTGCACAGAATTAGGGTGATATCAGTTTGAAGTCGCTCCAAGACATCAACCTTACATGTTCTAGTGCACAATTTATTAAAAAACGTGCTGAGCTCAGTAAGTGCCAATCTAACATCGTGTCGTAAGTATTTTGCAATTGCTACAGGAAGTAGTCTTTGCATGAAGATATGACAATCATGAGATTTCATTCCTGAAATCTTACAATCAGTAAGGCTAACACATCGAGATATATTAGAAGCAAAGCCATCAGGAAATTTCACATCATTCAACCACTTGCAAAAGCTTAACCTCTCAGCTCCATGCAAAGTAAAACAAGCAGGTGGCATGGTAAACTTATTTCCATCATGTCTAAGTTGTAACTCTTTCCTTATCCTTAGGTTGGAAAGGTCACGACGTGCATTAGGATGATCCTTGGTTTTTCCTTGAATGTTCATCAAAGTTCCTAAGATATTGTCACATATGTTCTTCTCAATGTGCATCACGTCAAGATTATGTCTAATCTTTAGAGTGGACCAATACGGCAATTGAAAGAAGATACTTCTTTTTGTCCAATTGAGCTCATCAGCGGTACGCTTTCTTTTCTTGGTAGCTTTACCAAACGTTTCATTTGGAATATTCTGTAGTTGATTGAGTATCTCTTCTCCAGACAATGGTGTAGGTCCAAACCGATAGTCTTCATTGCCATTAAAAAGACTCTTTTTCTTTCTCCAAATATGGGCAAGTGGCAAGAATCGACGATCACCCATATAACAATGCTTTCGACTATATGTCAACCACATAGAATCAGTTTGTTGATTGCATGATGGACATGCCATTTTTCCTTTAGTGCTCCATCCAGAGAGGTTTCCATATGCGGGAAAGTCGTTGATTGTCCATAATAAAGCTGCATGCAATCGAAAATTAAGGCCTGCCATTGCATCATATGTATATATACCATTTTCCCATAGATCCACGAGATCATCAATTAGTGGCTGCAGATACACATCGATTTCATTTCCAGGTGATCTTGGTCCAGGAATAAGAAGTGAAGTGATGAAGAATGGATCTTTCATACAACACCACGGGGGCAAGTTGTAAGGGACAAGTATCACTGGCCAAATGCTATAAGGTTTACTCAAATTGTTAAAAGGGTTGAAACCATCGCTAGCTAACCCAAGCCTGACATTTCGAGCATCTTCGGCAAACTAAGCATGCTCTTTATCAAATGCCTTCCATTCCTCAGAGTCGGCAGGATGCCTTAGAATACCGTCTTCATTAACGCGCTTTTCTCTATGCCATCTCATATCTACTGCTGTTTTTTGTGACATAAAAAATCGTTGTAACCTTGGCTTCAATGGAAAATGTCGCAGAACCTTTTGAGGAATTCGTCTTTTCTTACTTCGGTCGTCTATCCAACGTGAGACCTTACATTTGGGGCACTCATCTTTATCTTCATTTTCCTTCCAAAATAATATGCAGTCATTCTGACAAGCATGTATTTTGGTGTAATTAAAGCCTAGGCCCCGCTCCAAGTTTCGTGACTCCTGATATGAGTTGGGTAAGAAAGCATTGGGAAAAGCTGACTTTAGCAGTTGAAGAAGCATATCGAAGGACTTCACACTCCAACCCCCAATTGTTTTTATGTGCAACAACTTGACAGTAAAAGAAAGCTTTGAATACTTCTTACAACTTTCATAAAGAGGACGACGAGCATCCTCCAAAAGCTGCTCAAATGACAAGGTTGGCTGAGTGTCGACCGATGTGGAGGAGCCGACATTGAATGAGTCGGTTGAATCAAGATTAAAATGTGAACCAGCCTGGATGTTGTCTAACATGACATCAATATCATCAATGAATTCATCACCATGTTCGGCATCATGCCTATCGTCATCATCACTAGAAAATAAATCTTCCTCTTCGCCATGAAATATCCATGTCGTGTAGTTTGGATCAATGCCTTTAATGAACAAATGCCTCTCTACCTCGGTTATGGGTAGGAAGAAGTTATTTGAGCAGCCTTTACATGGACAACGTACTTGGTCATGGCCGACTACATGGGCTTGCGCCAAAGAGATGAATTCTGAAACTCCTTTTGCATATTCGTTTGATCTAAATCTATCGGTGATATGCATCTAACTTTTGTCCATCTACGAAAGAAATGGACATTCTTAAGACCATTCAATTGTCTTAAAAACATATCATCAACCATTCTTCATATTAGACCTTGATTATAAGTAACAATTGAAAACCACAAGTTTTTTATAATTTTGTGTACCTAAAAGTGTACGGATGTAAAAGGTGGTGAAATAAGGGTTAATTACCAATATATCAACTTCAATGACCCAATAAAGAGAGGTTTAGTGGGGCCCATAGTCACATTACAATGTGGACAACAAAATATAAAAGATAATGTTTAGACATCATTTGAAACACCACATATAAGACTCATCCACGACCACAATTTAGGACTTCCTATAATAAACCTGAGGACCAAAGTTAGTTGCTTAGGTTGAGTACGTAGTTGGCAAGAATAATTTAAGTGTTCCAGCTAGACCATAACATGATATTCCTTTAAAATACTAAAATGCTCAACTCTAACCTGAATATTGGATTTGCAGTCAAAGAATTGAATAACCAGAGAACAATTGGAATTTCTATTAATCCACCGCACCAAAATACAAATTGTATACATGCTTTACTAGCTTATATAGCAGCAGGAATTACTAATAGAATTGTATCCGTATTAAGGGCAATTCTTCCACACCAACTTCAAAGACATGAATCTATGCATTAAAGGACACCATTAGATATCATTAGCAGTGATTTATTTTTTAGCAAGTGCATAAACCAAGATACACTAGTTTATAACAACATCCACTCAGCTTAATCATGCATGGAGGTTTATGATATAGGTCAAAACTCTACCAGAAATCATCTTCCAAGATTTGTAATAAACTCTGTTCACCTCACCATTCATTGGAATAATTAAGTTTTAAAACATACAAAACAACCATTGGTTGAAGAAAACTTCAGCTTATTAAGGTAATGAATTACTTAGATTTCTTTCTAAGATCCAACTTATCAAAACTCTTTACAATTATATAAACCATGATTGTAAGGAGTGCTACTCATCACAACAAAATGAGCTTAGCCAAAGAAAGAAGATAACCAAACCCAAATAGCAATTATAGCAGAAAAAACTTGAACACTAATGCATTTAAATGAATTAATCAATATCAATGTAGCTTGACAAAATAATGAATACTTTGTATTTAGAGTTCAAAAACCCCCCAAACAGGTTATCTTGGCAGCATAGAACTCTTACTACATAAGTAAAATATTTAAATGGAGTGGGAAGACAAATCTTAAAAAGGAAATCAGATTATCAGTAAGGAGTTATTTAATTTGATGGGGCACAAAAATCACAATTTTACTAGCTAGTGTTGCCAATATGTATTCATGTATTGGCATATCACAACATATATGACTATTTATTTATTTTCAACAAATGATTCATTCATATGAACTGCAATACACATGAATAAATTTCTCTGTGTAACCTCTACTTGAGATCAAAACTAGTGTTTGCACAAGTGCTAATTATTTTGCACTTCCATGTGCAACCGCCAAAAAAGAGAGACAATATCTCTTTATTGTGTGTGGACAAGACATGCAACATATATAAGACTTCTCTATGTGGATAATAACACAACAAAGTACACAATAACAGAATCAGCTTTGGGTTTATAAGACTTATCCATGTCCACAATTAATTATATCTACCCATATATCAACCATTCTAATTTTGAATGCAAAAAGAAGGGGAGGTTAAAAACAACACAGGAAGTAGCTGCTGGATTGAAGGAGAAACCTATTGAAAGACCCCAATAATATTTCTATAGGGATTAGGAGCGTCAAATTGCTATACCAGAAATTTTGCAAAAGGATGACTATACGGAATTTATTAGCTTTTAGCCAATTCAGCCACTAGAATTTGCCTAGCAAGATAACAGTATATCAAACTATATCTATATGGAATTTATTGATAAGATGGAATTTGCCTTGTTGATTATACTAAACTAAATCAAGATGCAATTTATTGATAGGAAACAAAGAAAAAAGATTGGAGCAGAGATCTTCTTACTGAAATAGAGATCGAGTAAATTAAGGAGGTGTCGCGCGCTAATTGGTAGGAGCAGCTGCAAGGCGAGGTGGTGCCGCCTAATGACGGAGGAGAGAGAGAGTTTTCTAGAGCAGAGTTATAGAGATCAAAGAGTGAGCATGAGAGGGAGAGAGAGACTCAGATAGATCGTTAAATAGAAAGAGAGAGACACTTACTTTGTCCGGCGAGGAGGCAACGACGCCGTAGTAGGCGGATGGTGTTTTTCACGGCGAGAGGTAACTTCCATAGACAAGAGAGAGAGAGAGAGAGAGAGAGAGAGAGAGAGAGAGAGAGAACACTATTGGGGTTCGGGTAGATTGGGGATAATGAGGAATGTAATGTGGTTGGGGTTTCTTCCGTCGTTTTGGGTTTCCAAAATTCTTTAGCCGCGAGTTTTGATCGCCACAAAAGCTCTAGGTTTAAATAAATATCAATTGCTGCACTTTTTTTTGCGACGATTAATTGTCGCCGCAATAAGACAGTTTTTGCCGCACTTCGCCACTTTGCCAGAGACAATAGAGAGGAACAGTAAAACAGTACATTTTGCGTCCAAAATAGAGCTGCCGAAAATAAAAATGGTCGCAAAAAATAACATTTCTTGTAGTGATTTTCTAAGAACATTACCAAACACATACATTGCTTTAATCAAACTCCAATACACAACATGAACAAACATGAACTAATTTGCTAAGACATTCATGCTACCTCTACCCCCAAAGGACTATACAAATTGACATTGCTCTTCTCATCCCTAT
The DNA here is from genome assembly GCA_003123785.1 of Pterocarya stenoptera. Taxonomy (NCBI): domain Eukaryota; kingdom Viridiplantae; phylum Streptophyta; class Magnoliopsida; order Fagales; family Juglandaceae; genus Pterocarya; species Pterocarya stenoptera. The sequence continues at coordinate 229,600 of QEOT01008436.1, read as the reverse complement.
AGAGAAGAAAATATATTAACATTTGAGAAGTAGAAAATTATAAGAAGAGCAATGTCAATTTGTATGAAATTTAAGTAGTTTATTACAGAGTTTTATGCTCATCAATATCAAATATGGCCGATGCAACAATAACCTCATGGAACTGCTCCAACTCTAGAAGGTAATGTAACGCCCGTCCTTGGGGTAGACCGTTTTGGAAAATATTTTAGAAAATACGACAGGAATTACCGTTCGATTTAAACCCTTTTACAGTCCTTCCCAGGGTGCAAGACTCTACGTCATAACATAAAAAGTACTTTTATGATAAAAGGGTTTTGGAGTGGGAAATAAAATTCTTTAAAATAAAAAGACCTTTTCGTACGTTTAAAACCTTCATGCCTAGACCGCCGTGCTCTTTCCCCTTGGCTGTGTCCCTCCTGGGCGTACTGCCCATTTAGCTTCCTGTGAGGGGAGGGGCACACATAAAAACTAAAATGAGTCGAATACTCAGTAAGCATTACTTCATTACCGTTAAAATATAGCAACATAGGTTTTCATTCATGCATTCATCATTCATACATAGTATACGTACATGCATACATGCTTTCGTTAAAAACATCAGTGGACGGGGGTTTTCCTTCTTTAAACATGCTTTTCTTTTCTTTAGAACGTTTTCCCCGTCACTGCCTTCATTTCTTGAAGAATGTAATGCATTCATACATACAGTTACTTTTCTTTTCACTTTTATAGGCCGGTGCATGTCGTTACACCCCCGTGCTGGGGTTAGCGGCCTTTTGGGCCGATGGATTCGCCCATGGCCACGGGTTGGAATCCCTTTCTGTTAGGGTACAGCATTGGGTGCACTATCAGATACTACTGTCCGGCATTGCAATCTGCCCATTCATTCATTGGGTACCCTTTTCCTTTAATTCATATGGCCGTTACGTAGTTTCATACATTCATTTATGCCGCATGCCGTTCTTTTCATTGATTCACTCATGTCAGCTCTAAAGAGCTGCGACTTTCATTCATTCATTTGCATGGGCATGAGCATTCATTCTTTTCTTTTCTTTTCATTTCATGTTTTCATGGGAAAAATATCTTTTCATGAGAAAACATTCTTTTCGTTTAAAAGCATGGCTTAAACGTCATCTTTCATGGCATCATTTAAAACATCAGTTCGTAGGGGCATCTTAACATCGGTTCTCAGGGACATATTTTAAAACACTTTCTTCGCTCTTTAAGCATCTATCTGAAGCTTGGGGCACGACCCTCGAAGCTTCCTTTCTTTTCTTTAGAAAAATACGTACAATATCTACAACGTGTAGTCATCCATTCACATGCATACAATTAATACTTTTGGGTGCGTAAAAAGGGGCTCTCATAGAGGAGCCGTACATACGTATACTTTCAATACTTAGCATGCTTTCTTTAAAAACATCTTTTGTGTCCTTTTCGTAAAGCATCTTTCATGGGAAAAATAGTTCATCTTTCTTTCTTTTTCTTACGTACATTAGAAAACTCTAGAAAAGCATGAACGTAACACTTACCTGGACTCCATGCTACTTTCATACCATGCAGTCCATTCATGCGCGTGTCAAATGGCACCTACATGCATACATAACCTTACGTCATTCTCTATCTAGTGCATAAATAGCTGAACTAGAAATAGAACTATGCTTTACTTAGAACACTATCCTTCTATCCCGTGCTCTTTCACGTCCCTTACTATAATAAAACTCTTGGAGACTCATTACGGTCTCTACTTCCTTTAACCTTGACGTTCTAGCTCGAGTGCTTACTCGCTAGGGTGAATCCATGATTCACCTTAGGATTAAGACACTAGGACCTGTCTCGTTCTTCTCATTAACCATATTCCGACACATGACTCAGACTAACTAAGTCACGCACTCCATTCTTAGACAGTACCTTCGTCATTACCCTCATGTATCTTAGCTCACTCTACTTCTCATGACCATCCATACACGTCACACGGCTCCAAGCCACTCTGAGGCTTAAGCACCGTGTAACCATGCTTAGGACAGATTACCCATTACATATGGGAATCCGTCCGGTACGTGCATTTAACCAGATAATACACGTACCTTACCCCTTTATCTCTTAAAACCATCATTTAATACATTGGTCACAGGGTCGTATGGCGAACGCCATACTCCGTTACCAACCTTCTCATAACCCGGCTAGCACGACCCTTCATGCTAGCCGTACCTCATGACAGTTCATCCCAACACTTGACACGATGGGACTCTGTCCATGGACACACCTTACGTCACGCCACATAGCTCGAGACTAAATCCCAAGCTATACCGTGACCCTGGTCACGTCACTTCTGACATTCCGCTACGTCACCTATACGTCAACTTCCCACTCATCACAAGTACGGTTCCTCACGTACTCCCGTCACATTGTGACACCTCATCACATTTTCGCTACATCATTCTTATGCTAACTCTTCACCCATCGCAAGCACGACTTCTTAATCGACCACGTCACTTAGTGACGTTGCCCAGTCATGCTTTCGATGCGCTACTCTGATACCTTTCTAGCCACTTCGCACTTACTCCTGGCTATAGGCCGACTACGAGGCGACACCCGTCGCCTTGGGCTACAGCCATATCACACACTTCGGGACACTGTTCCACAGTTCCCGACACCATACATCAAGCCCTTCGCCCATCAACTACGCAATCACCCTTATCTTCACGACACGCCATACGGTGTATCACTGCACTTCATGGAGTACACTTCTCATGTACTCCCTTCACAGGGCAATGCTACGTCACCGCTAGGGCATACACGCCATACTGTGCGTCACTCCATTACAATGGAGTACACTCCACGTGTACTCCCTTCACAGAACTACGTCACATCACCACTATGGCACACGCCATATGGTGTATCGCTCTGTCACATAGAGTACACTCCACGTGTACTCTCTTCACGGTACTATGCCACATCACCAATATGGCATACACGCCATACGGTGCACCATCTCACCACATGGAGTACACTCCTTGCGTACTCCATTCACGGCACTACACCACGTCACCGCTATGGCATACACGCCATATGGTGCGTTGTCTCTCCATATGGAGTACACTCCTTGCGTACTCCATACACGGCACTACGCCACGTCACCGCTATGGCACACAAGCCATACGGTGCGTCGTCTCACCACATGGAGTACACTCCTCGCGTACTCTATTCATGGCACTATGCCACGTCACCGCTATGGCACACACGCCATACGGTGCCTCGTCTCACTACACGGAGTACACTCCACGTGTACTCCTTTCATAGCACTACGCCATGCCACTACTACTGCACATACGCTACCACCACACTTCACAGCACAGTCCACAACCTAGTCAACTAGTTAGCATCTAACATTTAATATAAAAAGCGAGGGATAAAGATTTATACCATCGACGGGATAACCCGTGCGTTGCTCGTTGATCGTCACCGTGGATAACGCCGAAGGAACGTACGGGATAGCTACACCGCGTACAGTGGTTGTTTAGGCATTTGGATAGCTGGGTGTGGTCTTGGAAAGGCCTAAGGTGGCCTTGATGATGCTAGAAAGGGACATAACACGATAGCTCTAGCCGTGTGCAGTGGCGGCCAGTCACGCGCAATGACTGTCCATCACGTGCAGTGATTACCCACCACGTAAAGTGGTGGTTTAGGCTTGGGCTAGACTTAGGGAAACTGCTGGTGGAGCCGTGGAGGCTCGGTGGTGGTCGTGTGGTGGTCCGTGGTGGTGGAAGAGGGGTTGCCATGCACTGTGAGGGGAATAGGTGTCGTGGGAGAGTGAGAGAGAGTGTGGGGCCGTGGGTGGCAGATCGGGGCCATGGGTGGTCCGGTTAGCTTCATGGTGGCCTGAGGATGCCAGAGAGGGTGGTCACATGTCGTGGGTGGCGGCGTACGGTGGCGGGGGAGGCTAAACCTGTGCGGCGTCCGTGGGAACACCGGGAGGTGGAGGAGAGGCCTATTGGCCGTGGGTTCATGGGAGGAGGAAGGGGGAGACCTAAGGAGTCTCGTGGTGGTGGCCAGTGGCCGAGATGGCCGCTCACGGCGACGCTAGGAGGCTGCACAGTGAACCCGTGCGTGGGTTTGCTGTGCTCGTGCATGGTGGAGGGAGGTGGCTGCATTGGAGGGGCTGAGTCCGCTGGAGGGGACCGGTCGGTGGCAGGGGAGGCTGCCGTGGGAGTGGTGGCGCTGTGGCTACTAAGCTCGTTCGGGCTTGCACCACCAAGGGAGGAGGAGGAGAGAGCGTGGGCGAGGGAGACTGGTGCAGGGAGGCTCGCTGGAGGGAAGGGAAGCCGGTCGAAGGGGCGGTGAGGCTCACCGGCGCACGGCGGCGCCAAGCTGGGGCTGGAGCCGTTCGGTGTAGGTGGGTGTCGTGCAGTGCAATCCGAAGGAGAGAGGGAGGACAGAGAGAGGGGAGGGAAAAGTGAGGGAGAAGAGAGAAAGGGCTGGGGTTTTATACTAAAACTCGACTTCTGAGGGGTCTATAAAATGGTCTATGATGACTCTTAAATACTAATTTAAAAACACGTAAACGTTTATTTATTTAAAAGCAATGAGAGGGATAGAGATAGAATATTATTTAAAATAATATTCCTTCATCCTTTAGTCTTACTTAAAATATTTAAAAGAATAAAACTATTAAATTAATTAAAGATTCCATCATTATTTAGATCACATAATATTTTAAATAACTGGAATCATTTATATAAAATGATTCCCACAATTATAATATTTTTGGAGCTATTTAAAAATGTTATAATTGAGTTATTTAAAATATTCTTTAGTTAAATAATAATAGGAATCTTCCATTTAAAATACACATAACTTTAAAACACAAAGTTAACTTTAGAAATAATGTAGTATCTTTAAAAACACGCCATTGGGATCTGGCACGCCTAGCGGGGCTCTTAGACACTAGAGGAGAGGAGCGGGCTGTCTATCGCATCTGACGTAATGGCTTACGTCAGAAGAAGGAAGGAAGGAGCAGGGTGTTACAGGTAAGCGTTTTCAATATATTAAATCCACTATGGTGCCCCGGTTTGCAACCTTTAACAAATCCGATAAAAAAAAAATGTACTATCATAAAAGGACATAAATGTGGGATGCGTTTAGCTGAAAAAATATAGACAAGAAAACTGCAAAAAACAAAGATAATATTTAACAAAAAAGAACCCATAGAAAACAAAAGCTAAACCTACCCACAGTGCACTACCATTGACTCTTTTATATCAAAAGACTCGTTCATCTGCTTTAGACCCAAACGAAAAAAAAAAGCCTTTATTATGAATGGGATTGAGTGGACCCTAGGTAACCTACTCTCATTAATTGATTCTCTAAAGTTCTTTAATCTTGTATTCTCTAAAGTTTTTCGATTGCCTAACCAAAATCCCTTTTAAAACCCACCAAACTCAAACTTAATATAAATTTCTGAAACTAAAAATTTTACAGAAAAATAAAAGGACAAGTGAAACATTTCCAAGAAGAAAAATGCTATAGACAACCGCAGTGGAGAATCTTTGGGAAACCGTTGTCTACGTGGAGATGAAATGTCACATTTCATTTGATAACTCAAAATTCACTCACCAAGCCCCACCCCTTCCTTTCCCTTCCCTTCATCTTCTCCACTCCAGCACAGCTCTCCTTCTCTTTCTCTCGCTCTCTCTGCCAAACCCAAGAAGCCATGGAGATCCCGAAAAAGCTTCTCGAGTACAAGTTCCCCATCAACTTCGCTCTCACCCTCTCTCTCACCATCATCTCCATCGTCCTCGTAGCACCTAGTCTCATCACCATCTTGGCTTACTTCTAGCCCCCTCTTTCTCTCCACCGCACTCTTCCTCTTAACCGTGATCTTCTTCGGCCAGACTTCTGTAAAGGGCACCAACGTCCATGGCCACAACAATGCCCGAGAGGGACTCCTCGATTACGTCGCTAGGCAACCTAAACATTTGGTAGAGAGCTTCGAGTCCGAGTAGCAGCATGAAACAACAGAGCTCTTTCGTTCTCCAAAACCCATAAAGCGGACAACAGCTCATACCCAAAAATTAGAGAATAAATTAGCAAATAGAAGAAAAAAAGAGGAATAAAAATCTAGAAAAATTCATGGCATTTTAGGCATCAAGTGGGTTCCTCGTTGAAGCACAAGTGGTTGAGGTACCACATGGGCTTGGAAGAGGAAGGAGGAGTAGAATGTTTAGCTTCTTCCTTTCAATCTAAATGCTCCGCAGTCGAAATGGGATTGGGCATTTTTTAGTCAATGGTCTTCTTCCTTTCACTCGAAATGCTCTGCAGAAATGGGTTTGGGCGGCAAAAATATGACGTTTCCCCCCATTTCCTGTCACTTATGAGGCCACGGTTGATTTCTAGACGCAACATTCAAATGAACTTTCAGATAGAGTAACAAGAAATGGCCAGAATTCAGCACCCTATTCTCTGTAATTAACTAGTAGATATTAGATGAAAACCCAAGCCAACTTGGGAATGATAGGGTCAAAGAAAGAGATAGAGCAGAAAGACAAAGAAAGCCCACATTAACGTACTAGTAAGAGTTGTCATAGAAATTCAAGAAATGGTGAAAGGAAGAGAAAATTAAATGAGTTTCCGAAGGGCGGCCATTGTTGAACAATTCCAAGCAAAATGATATTAGTGAGGCCAATATTGAAAGTAACGCTCCAAAGGACCACCATTGTTGGGAAGATACAAGCAAAATGATGTGTGGCCAATACCTTTTCTTCCACTTTCCTTTGTTTTGTTTTTTATTTTTTAAAAATATTTACTAACATGGCCACTGCCGATTCCCCTACGGTTGCAACTGTCGGTTGTATATAGAAGAATTGTTCCAATAATGAGATAGCCACAAAAACACTGTTTTAGTATCAGTAGACCTTCTAAGTAGGATTCATCTGAAACGCAAATGGAAGAAGAAAGTGAAAGAGTAATCATGAGTACATTTTTAAAGAACCCAACAAAAAAAAGGGGTATGGATTTTCTAGAAAATGAACGAAAAATGTATAAAATCATTGCATAAATCACGGTGCGAAAAAAACCAAGTACTGTATGAAAAACAAAGTCAAGAGCATAGAACAAAAAAGAAAAAAAAACATAGTCAGGAAAGAATACATGGCCCATGCCCATGTGAAAGTTGGTAGGTACTACTGTAGGGGTGGCCACGTTCGCCCCGCCCCGCAGGACAAGACACTGGCGGGGAAGGTATGCCCCAGCGGGTCTCGCTCCGTTCTGCACTCCGCACTCAAATTTTTTTTTTTTATATAAATATATGTTTCTGTATAAATATTTATTAATTTTATTCTATATAAATATGTTAATGTGTATTAAGTAGAATTTTTATTTAATATTTTGTGTAAACTATAATGTAATATGAATAAATAAAAAATAAACGAAAATTATTTAAAATCATTGCATAAATCACGGTGTAAAAAAAGACAAGTATATATGGAATCGGTAGGCCGAAAAGTTTTTTATTTTTGTTTTTCTTATCATTCTCTTCATGTTTTGATGATCTAAATTCTAACGAGCTCACACAAATCTGCATGTGGGAATCGGGTAATAGTACCATGTATCGATAAGTATGGAGGCTATGGTAGGATGGAATTAGACCATGTATGTATCTATGTCTGGGAAATGCTATATCCCTGGGGGCTCCCGTTGGGGTTAAAGTATTTTTTTAATTTTTTTTTTATATATAAAATTTTTTAATAATTTTAAATTTTTAAAAAAATAAAAAAAAATTCATAATATTTTTACTTCATAATTAAGAAAGTATTTTTTAATGATTTTTTTTTACTTTTTGATTAAGAAAGTATTTTTTAATGATGTTCTAAATTTATTTTATTTTTTAAAAATATTTAAAAGTATTAAAAAATCTATATAAAAAATAATTTAAAATAAAACACATAAAAAGGTAACACTACATCCCAGCCGGAGGGAGCTCCCAGCAGGCCCGAGTGGGGCTGTAGCACTACCCTTTAATATTACTTTTAGGAGGGGCCTACCTCATAAATATAACAAATCCCATAAAGACATATATATATATATATATATGTATGTATGTATGTATATATATTCAATCAGTCTAAGGTAATGGTACGTTTGGACGCAGACCTGAATATAGCCCTGGAGGCATAAGGTAGAGGCAAAAATGGTTATACAAGCTCACAGACCAAAGATCAGCTTCAATCTTAAACCTCTCATATTGCTTCTTTGCATTGGAGTAACCATGAATGTCAAGGCACAAAGGCGTCTTCCTGACGATGAAGGTAAACACTTTACGGATAATATTATATAACTGATTATTTTGTTTGGAAAATTATCGATTTTCTGAGCTGTTTACTGCTTAATTTATGGTTTTTTTTTTAAGTGTCTGTAATTTCATTCAATATCAAAATTTATCTATACAAACTATATCATGTATAACTGTGCAATTCACTTCCTTTAGCCCTTCTTCCATCCACACATGTTCTTCCTCACTAGACAGACCTAGTTTTGCCAAACAATGAGCTACATTATTCTCCTTTCTATTTATAAATTGAATCAACCAGCCTTGTCTACGTAGCCTTCTTTACATCCTCAACCAGTTGACCATACCAGCTCTAGCAATCCTCCACCTTATTAATTGCCTTAATAACTTTTAAATCATCTCCTTCAAAAACAACCAAAGGAACATTCAATTAAGCACATAGCTCCATAGCTCTAGACAAAGCCAAGATTTCTGCTATCATAAGGTGAGCAACATGCCCCCTCTCTGCTCATGCACAAAGACACAAGGACCTCTCTTTTAGTATTCCTTATTATAATCTCCGTTTCCATTCTCTTTGTCTTTGAGTTGAAAGCAGCATCCCAATTTATCTTAACTCCACTACCCACTGGCGACTGCCACCTTACCACCCAATTTGCTGTGCCTCCCTCAGTTTTTTCTCCCATTGAACTGCTCTGAGCCAGCTCATGATACTCCTCAAGACTATCCATTGCTTGCTTCACCACCACTTTAGGACTTTTCTATATTCCCGATCAGAAGGGTCACCCTAGCTATATTTTGAGACCTTTTTATTGGCCTTCCATTTATCAGTTGGGCTAACTCAAGTTTTTCGACCTATATATCCCATTATCAGTATGGCAGAACTATTGTCTTCGGCTAAAATCCTAAAACTCAAGTTTTTAAGATCTTTCTCTGAGATAGATTTTATAACAATTAATTCCCCCCATGCCCCCCAACAACAAAAGAAATAAAAAAGAGAATAATTTTATAAGTTTGCGTCCCAAATTAGATTTTTCTAGTTCCGCTTCCGCCTCTGTCGTTAATCAATATATATATATATATCAATATATATATATATATATTAAGGATGAAAGAAAAGGAAAAGGCGTTCACATTACTATTTGAACTTCAACGGTGCTGCACAAGTGCACATGATGACTGCCCTACAAATTTATTTTATTCCTACTTTTTGTCGGTGGATGTGAAAATGACCGTGTCCATTAATTAGAAGAGTAGTGCGGGTGTAGTCGATAAATTTTTCCTTTGACTCTTTTTTTCATATATATTTTTTATATTTTTAAATATTTAAAAAATTTACAGTATTAAAAAACACTTTCTTAATATAAGTAATGTTGAAACAATAAAGAACACTGCACTTAAAGTGCTTGACATAATGTGTAGGAGAAAGGAATTCTTTTTGTATTTCTATTCTCCTTGATTCATCCTTACTTTTTTACAAGCAGACAACCCAAGTATATATACACACTTTATCAACAGGGGAAATCAAAAGGAAATCAGTACATCCACCACTTTTGTGGTTACACATCAGCAAGTTGTTTTGCATTGAATGCTCTGTAGGATGTAAGTGGTCCTGGTCCTTTGGCAGAGTCTATTGGTGGTGGAGCAGAAAGAAGTGGTTGCTCAGAGTGTAGCTGGAGGCGTTGGAGTAGGGAGAGAGCTCTGCAGGTGTGCAGTTGGAGGCGTCTCCTCAATGCGCACATCTTCATCACGGTTTACCTTAACAGCCTCCCTCGATCCAGTGTGCATCAATGCAATGGTGAGACTGGATCGCAGAAATTGAAGCGTGCAGTAGATAAGAGTTTAGTGAAAATATCTGCAAGCTGTTCTTTGCTAGAAACAAAGGCAACTTTGAGTGCCTTAGCAGCCACACGGTCACATACAAAATGGTAATCAAGGTCAACATACTTGGTGCGAGAGTGTAAAACAGGATTGAGAGAGAGATAGGTGGCACCAAGATTATCACACCAAAGAGTGGGTGGTTTAGAAAGAAAGACATCTAGTTCACTTAACAATGATTGCAACCAAATAAGTTCACATGTGGTGTTTGCAACAGCCTTATATTTGGCTTCTGTGGATGATCGGACAATAGTAGATTGTTTCTTAGAGCCCCAAGAGATTAGGTGAGTATCAAAATAAACACAAAACTCACCAGTGGATTTACGATCATCAGGGCAACTAGCCTAGTCAATATCGGAATAGGCAGACAATGACATAGAGGATGTAGCAGAAAATTGAAGACCAAAATTATTTGTGAGACACAAATATCTGAGAATGCGTTTGACTGCTTGCCAATGTGAAATTCTAGGACAATGCATATACTGACACACTTTGTTAACTACAAAGGAAATGTTCAGACGAGTGAAAGCCAAATATTGAAGACTCCTAACAATACTACGGTAAAGTTGGGGGTCTTCAAATGATGAACCATCAAGAGCGGTTAACTTGACTGAGTTGGACATGAGAGTGGACACTGGTTTAGAATTATGCATATTTGTCAGGCTAAGTAAGTCAGAAATATATTTGGACTGAGACATAAAGAGGGAATCAACAGTGCGTGTAATCTCTAGGCCTAGAAAGTAATGCAATGGACCTAAGTCTTTTATTAGAAAGCACGCAAGGCATCTATAAATTCAGAAACAAAGCTAGAGTTAGAACCAATGACAATAATATCATCAACATAAACTAAGACAAAAATCGAATGATTAGACTGATAGTAGATAAACAATGAAGAGTCTGATTTAGAGGCATGAAATCCTAAAGATAACAATCGATTACTCAACTTAGCAAATCAAGCCTTAGGGGCTTGTTTAAAACCATACAAAGATTTTCTTAACTTACAGACATGCTGAGGATAATCAAGATTGGCAAACCTAGAGGGTTGTTGCATGAACACAGTTTCTTCCAAGTCACCATGCAGGAACGCATTTTGGACATCCAACTGATACAACGGCTAGTGAGAGGAGACAACAATGGAAATAATCAAACGGATTGTAACGGGATTAACAACTGGACTGTAAGTTTCGGTGAAGTATAAGCCTGTCTGCTGATGAAATCCCTTAGCCACAAGTCGAGCCTTGCGGTGTTCAAGGGCCCATCAGCACGACGTTTAGTCTTCAACACCCACTTTGAGCCGAGAACATTGTAAATGGGAGAGGGCAGGACCAAGTCCCAGGTTCGGTTATCAAGCAAAGCTTGGAACTTAGTAGCCATGGCCTGATGCCATTCAGTGTATTTCGAGGCCTCTGTGAAGGATGTTGGCTCTTTAGTATGGGGGAAGAGGTAGCGACCGAAAGATTAAGGGATGGTTTGGGTGTGGGCCATGGAACCGTGCCATCGGTTCGAATTAGAGGGCGTTGGATGTGATTCAAAGACCTGGTGACCATGGGGTGACACGAGAGAGGAGGAGGAGAAGTCGGGACTGGTTCATGCCACGATGGAGACTGGAGAACCCTAGGTTCGTGCTAAGGAGAGGACACTCGGGACTTGACGACATCGTTTTGGGTAAGTGTATCAGGTATGGGAAATGGCATCATGTTGGTGAGGGGGGCTATAGTTGGACTGGGTTGAGAGGAATGGGCTGGGTCCGAATGGGATATAGGAGATAAGGGTGAGAGTGGGTTAGTTCGTGAGATAGGTGGGCCAAGAATTGAGTTTTCGTGTGGGGTTAAAATAGATGAAATGGGTAAGGCAGTATGCACGATAGACTCGGGCTGGGATGGTTGCTGCACAGAAAAAGGGTAGTGAATCTCATGAAATTACACATCTTGAGATTTGTAAATTCGGCCGGTTGCAATATGAAGACAAAGGTAACCTTTTGTGATCCGGGCTATAGCCCATGAATACGCTTGGTTTGGACCGGAATTCCAACTTGTGCCGATTAAATAGCCTCAAGTTGGGCCAACACAAGTACCCAAAGGTTCGTAAAAAATTGTAATCAGGAGGTTCATGAAAGAGGGTTTGAAAAGGAGAGTTATTTTGTAAAATTGGTGTTGGCATTCGGTTGATTAAAAAAATGGCCGTTTGGAAAGCTTCGGCCCAATATTGATAAGGAACCGAAGCATGGGCTAGAAGAGATAAGCCCGTTTCGACAATATGTCGATGCCTTCTTTCAATCGTACCATTTTGGGGGTGAGAATATGGGCAAGTGATATGATGGTTAATCCCAAGTGATTGAAAAATTTTATGGAGAGGTTGGAATTCGCCACCCCAATCCGATTGAACCGAGACAACTTTGGAGGAGAAGAAATTGGTAACAAATTGCAAAAAGGCCAACATTATGGTTGAAACATTGGATTTAGATTGAAGCGGAAAAAGCCATACATACTTAGAAAAGTCATCCACTATTGAGAGATAAAACCTACATCCATTAGAGGACGGCACATGAGCTGGTCCTCATACATCAAGAGAGAGTAAAGAAAATGGTGAACTAGACCGAGAGGGGGAAAGGGGATGAGGGAGAAAATGTGTTTTTGCTTGTGGACAGGAGAAGCAAGGAGACATTTTTGTAGAGGAACTAACAGGGAGTTTAAACCTATTTATAATAAAGGAGGTGATCCAGGGTGATGGGTGTCCAAGCTGTGTGTACCAAGTTGAGGTGGAGGTGCGTGTACCAAGGAAAGCTTGAGGTGAGGCAGCAGGTTCATGGGAGGATATTGTGACCGAGTCATCAGTTGGTAGTTCATAGAGACCATTCCTAACGTGGCCACGAAGAAGAGCTGCCTGGGTATGCAAATCCTTCACAAAGAAACAATTAGAGTGAAACTCAAAGAAAACTGAATTATCTAAACAAAACTGATGAACATAAAGAAGATTTCTAGTAATTAAAAGGACATGAAGTAATTGAGAAAGAAGAAATTTGCCAGAGTTAGAGTGAAGATGAGCAGTGCTAGTGTTTTGCATAGGAAGCGTCGAACTATCACCAATGCTGACTTGGTCGGAACCTTGATAAGACATAAAATCCAAGTTGAGGTTAGAAAAATTTGGTTTAAAGTGATTGGTTGCAGCTGTGTCTGGAAACCACGTATTGGAAGGAGGTGTAGTGTTTGGTGAGGCTGTATAATGAGCTGTGAAGGATGGAGGTGGTGAAGCTTGATATGTGTGGTTAAATTGGTGGTGACAGACCAGAGTCGTGTGGCCTAGTTTATGGCATACTTGGCACAAGGAACGTGTGTCAGGCCTACTGGAAAATGGGTTGAAGCCTCCCCTATGACCACCTCCACCACGACAACCCCGAGAGAAAGACCCCTGCCTCTGTTGGATGAATGGTTTGTATGACCAGATGAAGGGCGTGTTGTGGTTGTATGAGCTGCTATTGAAGTACCTGAAAGGAGATTGTTAGTTTGATGAACAATCCTAGATTCATGGTTTAATAGGTAACTATAAACTTGAGGGGTTGAAAGAGTATCAGGCCGAGTGGTGAGGGATGTGACAATCGACTCATAGTCGGATCCCAGCTAACAGATAAATAATAAACTCAGAAGATGGAAGAGGACATCCAGCAGCCCCAAGGGTTGCTGCCAACGATGTGGCCTTGTTGAAGTATTCAGAAATGGTGGAAGATCCTTTCTTAAGTGTGGCTAGTTGGTATTGAGTCTGCATGATGTGGGTTGATGATTGAGCTACAAATAAGCTTTCCAATGTGGACCAAACCTCGTGAGAGGTTGTATCAGAGAGGACTTGAGCAAGCACAGACTCAGATAAGGAAGCATTAAGAGTAGAAATGATGAGTTGGTCCTGTAGGAGCCATTTCTAGTGGTTTGGGTTTGGAACACCACCTACTATTGACGGAGAAGAGGGAAGAGAGCCATCAACATAGCCAAATAGTTGATGCCCTCTTAGAAATGGGACTACTTGAGCCTTCCATAGAAGGTAGTTTTCAAATGTGAGCTTAATGGTAACAATGTTAGAGAAAGAGGTGTTGATGGAAGGATGTGGGATGGGTGGTATGGGAGGGTAGGAGATGGGTGGTAGAAAGACATTCGAGGCACTTGTGTGTACTGGAGAGGCCATGATAGGATCGAGGAAGGAAGAAGAAATCAAAAAAAAAAAAAAAAAAAAAAAAAAAAA